>CANYBF010279856.1:0-20492 GCA_948192965.1 Dalechampia spathulata
AAAATGCTTCTATAGGGATATTAAATGAGTAGATATTATAATTTTCATGATCTGTTATATATGAGATATAAATGAATATTATTGTCATATATTATGTGTTTAAGCACCACTGAGTTTTATACTCAGCGTTCGTCATTTGATAGACGCAGGTTATCAGATGTTGATCGAGCTCGGATTTCCCAAAGGACCATCTCAGCAGAAGTTTGAGGACAAGGACTTGGTTAAGAGCGACGTTAATTAATTAATTAATTAATTAAATTAATTTGTAAGATAGAAAGTTTAAAATTGTAACGCAGGGACTAAGTTTTCCGCAAAGAACTAGTACGACGCACCGTTAATTTATAAACAGGTAAACACCAATTATAGTAAAAAAAAAAGTTCATAGAAATCCCTTGTAGAGTAATTAGTGGTTTCCACATTTTGGGGATCATTAATTATTTTACGGGAGCATGTTACGGTAAGGCGTGACACAGAGTAATGATGTATAGTACAGTATTTTATATAATAAAAGTTATAATGAATTCTTTTATGGTATTTGCTCCTATCTTTACATAGTATGTTATATTTGTTGCTTATAATAGCTAATGAGTGATGCAAAATGACATGATATGATACAGTTATATTGCTAAATGTTGGGTTGCATGGAATCTCATTCTTAAAGTAGTTTGGACCAATGTAACATACTCCGTGGTGTCTTTGTTTATGTAAAATGAACCTTAGCAGTAGTAATACTTATGTTATGAATGTTTTATTGCACGTAATATCAATATCACCTTATTATGTAAAATTATGTAATATACAGATCAAATATAATGAATGATGGTGCGTTTATGCATGATAAACTCAAGACATATGGTTAAGATATAATGGATACATAATATTGTATATTGATATTACCTATATGTTCATGTATTATTGGATTACAAGTACAACCATATTATTTGTTATGATTAAACTTACCAACACATGATTAAATAAAAAAATTATATAATTTGATTCTAAGATTGATTCTAAGATTGATTAAAACAAATTAGATGAACTTTGATAAGCTTTGATAGAAAGTTTTTCTGAAATGAAAAAAATGGACTTGAACTCCTTTCTTCCTTAAAACATAATCTTTAATGATCTTTTCATAGTTAAAACTAAGTTTTTTAAGAAGTCATAAATGATACTACTTAAAGCATAAATTTTGATTCATAAATCATAAAATATTGGATGAAAAGACTAAAAAACTTATTGAATCATGAAAATTGATATCTTAGGAGGAATGATGTCATTTAAAATGATGTCGTACCATTTGAAGTCATGCAAGTGGTACTTTTGATCTACACTTTTGATTTTATGTATGTTTCATCTTTATTTACATGTTTCAATTAGATGATAACTCATAACTTCATTTTTAAATTATTAACTTTTCTCATCAAAATTAAACTTATAACTTCAAAATTAATGTAAAAGAATTTGAAATTCATTTTAGAGTTCAAAAATTAGAAATACAAGAGCAAATTTTTTTTGTCATTAAGTGGTGTGAGCATATAATAAAATGCATATAAATATATAAATTTATTTTTAAAAAACTCTAAAATATTTTTAAATTAAATAAAATTACAAAATTGTAGCTGATTATTAGTACTTTTGTTATGAATTTTTATCAATTTGTTATAAATTTAACAAACTCTTATATACATTAACAATTTATGTTTAAATATGAAATTAAATTATTTTATTTTAATTTAAATAAAATTGAAATATGGTTATAATAAAAGAAAGTTGGAAATATGATTTAATAAACTTTATACACCATTTCAATAGTAATATTGTCAATATATATTTTTCCCAAAATGCATTTATTACGTATAGGCTATAGAAATTTTTTAACCGGATGCATAATTATTTATGAAGAAATTAATTTTTATGAGCAAGTGAAATGCCCTCACCAATACGTGCGTGTCTGTTTGATTATTTTTTTTAAAACGCAGTTTTGGAAAAATCAGAACTCCCCCAAACTCATGTTCTAAGGAAGCAATATTTTTGTGCTTTGTCAAACTCTCTCAAATCTCTCTCTCTCTCTCTCTCTCTCTCTCTCTCTCTATATATATATATATATATATATATATATATATATAATATTAGCAGCTTTTGAAATTTACTCTTGTTGTTATTCATATCAAGTAAATTCTCATATCTTCTAATATAATTTATTTGCTTGACATGTTTTTGTAAATTGCTTTTTATTTATGTGCGTGATCATCTTTTCTTTCCTTTCTTTTTACACTATTTTCCATGGATGATTTCATCATTTTGAAAAAAATTATATTTTCTCTAATTTTTATGTTGCTAAATTTTAATCTTAATTCCACCATGAACAAATCTTCTTTCTATTATTATCAAACTTAATTAATGAGATGAGTATCTGTCTCTATGTATTGAATTTATAAAATATTGAAAAATTTTATATATTTTATTAAACTTTTCCTTTTGATCTTTTTTTACAATAGTAAATATCTTAAAAATTGTATTCTTTCTGTTATATTAAATGAAAAACGAATACAAAGCTATATATAAATATGAATCCAAGATTCAACTCAGGTTTACTAAATTTTTATTTTTGAATTTTTTTTGTAATCATACTAAATAACAATTTATATTTTTAGAATTAACCATTACTTCCTAATTAATAACTTTATTTATATTTTTTTATTGGATTTATTCTATGATTGAATTGATAATAGAGTCTAGCTTGTTCAGGAAAATCATGTTATGCTTCTTTTTTAACAAATAGCTTTCTTTTTACTATTGATATGTAATTTATACATTTTATATAATTTAGATTCTTTCAATCCTAATGAGATTTATATATAATCAATATAATATAATTATAATTATAATTTTGAGAGTTATGTTATCCAAGCTCCTAACTCAATTCTAATTTCAAATGAATTAGGATTAGAATTTCAATTTCAATTCAATAATCTAAACGTATCCTAAATGAATTTATAATATTAATTATTATGAAAATATTATTGAAATATATATACTTGATATAAATATAAGATACACACTTGACACCATATTAGGAAAAAAGGACTATTTTATATGTATGTGTATATATATCTATTACAATATTATATAAAAAATTTTAAAATAAACGTACTTACAAATTTATGCTGAAATTTTTAATTGTTAAAATACATAATTATCTATTAGCAATCATTATAATAATTTTAAATGATTAAATACTAAAAATAATAATATCATTTAAATTTAATATAACTAAAAAAACTTTTAATAATATTTTACCAAATAAATTCCTTGGCACAACACTTTTAATAAAATTTACTGAACAATATATTTCATAAAATGCTTTTACTCAACATCTTGTTTGATAGAAGTAGTTGGCTGTTTCAGTGGTTATCAATTGTTTTAATAATATCAATTCTATTTTAAATTAATTATTTGATCTGAAAAATTAAAAATAAATATAAAAGAGTTTTCATGAAACATCCCTCAAAATTTAAATGTTTTTATCACAGCAAAAACTCTTAGCCGAACACACCCCAAGGGAGCCTAATTCATTCATTGATCTTGTTCAATTCTCAATGTTTCTTTTACCCCTTTGATTTGTTCTTGTGTGCGATAGTGATGGTTATAGGATTAGAAACGACCCTGGTCATTTGGGTTCAGGGTTTTTTTCTTTCTTAACTTCACAAGTGAAACGCAGTGGAGTCTTTAAGGGAGTGAAGATGAAGATAGCAGTAGAAGGATGTATGCATGGCGATCTCGACACTGTTTACAAAACCATTCAACACACCGAAACCCTACACAACATCAAAATCGACCTTCTTCTCTGCTGCGGCGATTTTCAGGTAACTCTTCTCCATTTTTGTTCCTCTTTCTTCTCAGTTCCAGTCAATAATTCACACCATTTCATTGTTAGGCTGTGAGAAATAAACAAGACATGAATAGTTTAAATGTACCGCCCAAATATCGCGAGATGAAGTCATTTTGGAAGTATTATTCCGGCCAAGAAATCGCCCCTGTACCCACCATATTCATAGGCGGCAATCATGAGGCTTCTAATTATTTATGGGAACTGTAATTATCTCTCTTTATATATTCATTTATGTTAGGTTTGTAACTTTAATTGTATAAGAGAATCAGACTTATGTTTTTGTTGCTGTTATTATAGGTATTATGGAGGATGGGCAGCTCCCAATATCTATTTTCTAGGGTTTGCTGGGGTGGTGAAGTTTGGGAATATTCGTATTGGTGGTCTTTCCGGGATTTATAATGCTCGGCATTATCATTTAGGTTTGGTTATCACTGGTTAACCTCCCATTGCATTATTGTTATTGTTCTTTCCTAATAGATATGTTTAATTTGGAATTAAATTATTGCATTATTTGTGATCAGGGCATTATGAAAGGCCTCCTTATAATGAAAATACGATTCGGTCGGTGTATCATGTTCGCGAATATGATGTGCATAAACTTATGGAAGTTGTAGAACCTATCGATATCTTTCTTTCACATGATTGGCCTCTTGGCATTACTGATTGTGGGAATTGGAAGCAACTTGTTCGATATAAACGACATTTTGAAAACGAGGTGAGCTGACCAAAACTCTTGAATTCATGGAGGCTTGACTTAATCTATTACGTTTGTGTTATTATATGGTCAAGATTACGAAATTCTTTAAACATGGAGAGGGAGGTTGACCTCCAAAGTATATAGTCTTGCATAAATTAGAATTTGTTTTATTCCTTTTGTTCTTTTTAAGAAATCTTACCATAGTGGAAGTATTTTTTGAAGTGATAAAAATTATATTTGCATGTTCAATCAGATTTTGAACAGAACACTAGGGAGTAAAGCTGCTGCTCTATTGCTGCAAAAATTAAGGCCCCCTTACTGGTTTTCAGCTCACCTGCACTGCAAATTTGCTGCTGCTGTTCAACATGGAGAGGGTGGCCCCATTACAAAATTTCTTGCACTTGATAAGTGTCTTTCAGGAAAGAAATTTTTGCAGGTGTCTTATTGTAAAATATTATTGTTTTTTTCTTTTGTTTTGCGAGCAATCATTTTTCAAGCTTGTACCACTGATTTTTGTATTCACTCATTCTGCAGATTTTTGATATAGAATCAGAGCCTGGACCTTACGAGATTCAGTACGATGAAGAATGGCTAGCAATAACCAGAAAGTTCAACTGTATCTTTCCACTAACATCTAAAAATGCAAACTTTGGGTGCGGACAAAGATGAGAGTGCCTTAATTGATTATTGACATGACTGTTCATTCCTCTTTATTATATAAGGGAGAAACTTGAACTATTTTGGCCATCTATGACTTTGTTTTGACGTGGCAGAGGCACTCAGCTTAAAATGGAGGATTGTAGACAATGGGTTAGGAGCAGGCTTCAAGAAAGAGGTGCCAAACCATTTGAATTTGCACAAACCGTTCCTCCTTTTGATCCCAGTCAGCCAAACTTGAACAACTCCTTCACCGGTATCACAGATTCAATTTTAACATTTTGTTGTGAATCAGCATATGTTGGTATTACGTAAATGAATAAATTACAGCATCTTCAATTCTGTAGGGTTAGTTTGATGGCATCCACGTTATGTCAATTCCAAATAATGGAAGATGCTTAGATTAGTTAAAATGCTCAAGATCCAAAATAATGGTATGTTGATGATGTGACAAGCAAATTGTTTCTTTCCTTGTGCAGGTTGTCATAGAAATCCCCAGACGGAGTCTTTTTTGCAGCTTTTGGAACTTCCTTATCTTTTAGATAGCACGTCAGATTCAAGAGATCCAACCCATAGTCCCTCCTCATTTGTCCTGGAAGGTTAGTTTTGCTTTCTGTCAGAGAACTACTTCAGCAAATATTGGATAATCCACATCATTCAATATCAAAATCTTTTTCAAATAGTATGCAAGTGTTGTATTTGACATACAGGATATGTCATGACATACGGTTCTTCAGAATATGTTGTAATTGCATTCTACTAATAAACAGTTATTGTCTTAAACAAACAGGGGACGTTTAATACTCCTTTATGTGCATGATTCTCAATAATCTGTCAATTCTGGCACTTAGAATGAGTTCTTGAATGTTTTGCGGAATTTTCTATTTATAAACCTCAATATGATTTCTCTTCTGATCTGGGTGCTCTTTTGCCTGTTGTATGTAGGTTCTTGTGCCAAGGATACTGAAGAAATTCCCATAGATGATGTTGATGAAATCGAAGAGCTTGTAGAGGTTGATGATGTGGAAAACTGACTTGTGGAATTTTGGAACTCATAAACCATGCAAGTTTGTAGGGAAACACGTAACTTCATACATCTATGATACATGTGGGCATTTGTTGTAAAAGTGTTGAGAGCTAACTCTTCAGGAAATACCTGGCTTCGGGCTGTGAATAAGATGGAGCAAGTTGAGGTTTAGTTATAGCTTGACAATGAATTGTTTTCTATGGACCTGAAGCTCCATAACGAGCTTAATAAATATAAATTATTAATAAATATAAATTATTAAATAAATTCTATTAATTTATTTTAAAAAATAAAAGAATTGTAAATAAAATTATATTAAATTGAAAAATTTGTAAGTTTACAATAAAATTAAATTTATATGCTTGCTTATTTTTATGAAACTCATAAATTTTATAAATTATATATTTATAATTAAATTATCATAGCTCGTTATGCTTGGGTATAATATTAAATGAGTTAGAGTCTGTTTGGTTTAAGTTGGTTTGTTCGGTGAATGAACATCACTAAATTACCATAAACTAGCTTTTGTTTATTCGAGTGCTATACAAATAATGAAAGAGCTCGTCTCATCTACAATGCTACCGAAGTTGGATCTGTTTGAAAAGGCGTGCCTGAGGCTGTGGGCACATTGTGCTCAACTGTAATGCTTTTTACACTCAAAGCTGGACGATCTTGTGAAAGCAGCCACTTTTGCGCCTAGGCTCTCACCTAGAGAAGGCACAAGGTGTGTGGCTGGCCACGCCCTCTCTTGTTTTCAGCCAAAAATAAAATTTTGGTCGGAAAAAATAGGGCATAAGGTCAAAATGATGAATTTTATGCAAAGAAACCTAATAATAGGCCTACTTAAAACATGTCGAGGTTGAGATTTTGTTTGGAAACGTTTATGTTGAAGTTGATGTCGATGTTGGAGTCGGCTGGAGTCGAGAAGTCATCTCTGCCAAGGTAACTGCTGTTCTCTCCTTGATTGCCATGGCTGGTTGGTGTCGACATTACCTCCTGTTAGTACTGTCTCCAGTTGGTGGTGGCGGTGCCTTCGCTGGTCGGAATAAGTTATTTTATTTATGAACATTAATTTATTACAAGATGTTATATACCATAGAAAGATGTTAATAATAATAAGACACAAGTTTTAATTAAATAATAACTCATTAACATATTGCTATAAAATAATTTTCATATAATTATATATTGTATTAATCAAGCAATTGAATTTAGATCTCAAAAATATATAATATATGAATTTTTTAAAATGTATTTTATTTTATTGTAATCTATTCTTTTAATTGGGTAATATGTGGCTTGTGAGTTAATACCTTTTGATATAAACAATCTAGAAATAGTTTCAACATCATAACGAAAAAGATATGGAATATAACGAAAAAGATATGAAATATAACAAAAAATACACCAGCCATAATAACCAGGCAAGAATTTGCAAACTATCAGCAATATCTCGTAACAAGAATATTTCTATAAAAAAAAATTATAAACAAAATTCATAACAAAAAAACAAAACTTACGAAAATATAATTAATGAAAATATAAAATAAAAAATCAAATAAATCAAATATGGAAAATATTCCAATTTTTAATCCAACATGAAAAAGAATAATTTGAAGAATACATTTTACAATACCCAAATAAACCTAACAGATTCAAATTTAAAATCCAAATTAATTATCAATTGAAAGATGAATATGAATATATACGATTAATTATAAAATATAACATGAATTAATGTTTTATTTAGAAAAAAGATAAAGAAATTGATTTCAAAAAATATTTATTATATATTACTTGCATAATAATTAAAAATATAAAAACTGCAAGCAACAATTCGGATTTAAACATAAAAGTTTGGATTTTACCATAACAATTAATTGTACTAAAAGTATCTCTCAGGTAAACATGAATGCAACCTTGAAAGATAAAGATTTCATAACATTTTCGAGTGAATCAAAAAGATATATAATTGAAATTCTAAGAGGCAACACACAGTAAATCAAGAATTAGAGAGAATTAAAAGTAGAACACAAGAAATTTATAGCGGTTTAACTAACAAATATTTATATCCACTTATTCAAGCAATCTACTTGAGTTTTCATTAATCAATCTTAAGATTACAAATCTAATTCTTCAACCCAAGAATCAAACCTTAGTATTTTCTCAAGGTTTACGCTAAAACCCTTACAATGTGCTTTCAAAGTTTACACATAAAACCTTTACAATAATTAATCTCATTAAAAAACAATCTCAATTACATTGATTTTACTTCATACATAAGCTCTCATCATATACCCCAAAATCAACACATCCAAAATCAAGAATGAGAGCAACACAATTTCATGAGCAAAGAGAGATTTATGATTAAAGAGTTTAGAGCAACAATTACTTACTTATAAATGCAAGAAACCAAGTATAAATACTCTCTTTAAGTTTAAATGACCGTTGGAAGTGTAATTATGCAAAAAGAGTCATTGAAACACTTTTAATTAAGATAAAAGTTTTTGCCTAGAGTCATGTATGACCGTACACCCAAGGCGTATGCTCATACGCATACTCTTGTATGACTCTTAAAATACCAAATGTCAATTTGGGTAGTGGTTTTCATACGGCCATACATGGTAAGCGATACGCCTGTACCAAACCTTTTGCCAAAAATGCAAACTAAAATAGATTTCCAAAAAGTCTTATGGTATCCCATACCAACTGGTGGTACGACTGTACACACCCTAAACATTACTAAAATATGTCAAAACTCAAATGAGTTGCTTGTAAACATTAAAATCAATAATTATAGGGCCAACACACTTTATTAATAATATAAACATGACTTATTAACATCAAAATTAAGATCAAAGACCTTAAGGTCCAACAATAATTTTTGAACAATGTAAAAGCATTAGAAATAAAAATTTAGTAGTTTACAACTAAAAATTCAATAAACTACACTTTGTATGAATAAAATTGTCACACCTAGCCCATACCCAGGAGGACATGCTCCTGTGCCACAGACAGCGGCCCCCAGGGGAAGACCGATGCCTAAACCACAAAGGATGCATCGTGAAGACGTCGTATGGGGATACGTCTCTAAGCTTAATGGTGGTGCAATCAACGTGGCGTGATGCCCTAAGAAAAGTACCTGGGCAATCTAAAAGACATTCATGCAACTCCAATAACCAAAAGCTCTGTGTTGATAAATACATAAAACCGGATACGATTTATTACATATAGTGAGTGCATACACAATCACCACCAAAAGCTATACAATTACTGCCTCACTAAACTACACAATAAAAGGATCGGAGTGTGCCACAGGAGCCCGTACCACTTCGAGATCCAGCTATCTTTGCTGACGACCACTATCCCTTCTCTGCTCGCTCACCCGAGGGCTCTGAACCTACGTTTATCAAATGACAAATGTTGAGATAAACTCAGTGGTGCTAGAACACAATAGGCATGCACATAACATAGTAAATCAGGTGATTAGCACAATACAATATTACAGTAATGGAACACATGGTATCATCATCAGACTACCATATCAAAGCATACAATTCTCATGCATGCCAAGGAATATTGTTATGTAGGCATACTCTCACATACTGGGTCCCTGTAGGTACCGGTACTCATCTCCCGAAGGAGGACATATAAATATAGGATGCTCATCACCCTTTTCCTACTATAGGTCTTGAGACTCATCTCCCCTTTAGGGAGGCCATAATCTAATTGATTCCATTAGGAATCCCATCATCATTGTTGACCCAGTATGCCTAGAGCTTAGCTCTGCCCTCTTTACTCACTTTCTTTTCTCTCTTTCATCTTCATCCTTCATCACCATGCATGCTATAAAGACATCACAAGCAATTATGCTTCATATCATACATACATATGCATTCATTTCATCATGAAACAAAGAAACATTACATCTAGGCATATCACATACAAGCATCAACATATTACGTCAAAACAATAATAGGAAGATCATAAACATCATGCTTAGACTTTACTTAAGTCTCAAGGTGAAGTAACAAGCTAAACTTGGCGATAAACACAATACTAGCATAAACCTGTCGGTCAAGCTACTTTTAGTGTAGACTCATAATCATGTCTCTAATAGTCTCTAACTTCTATTCCTCGTTCTCGCACGTTCGAAAGGCTTAGGAACTCTAAGTGTAATATTTGGCAAGGTTTAAGAGTGTTTTAACTGAAGAAAAGGGAAGAAAGCTAAAGAAAAATGTTAAGTCATAACCCTTAAAATGTCAAACTTAAGTCGCGTACGGCCGTACGAACTTGGTACGCCCGTACCAAACTAAGGCTTCTGATGCACACCATTCCTGCGAGTGACGGTATGCCCGTACCCCATTCGATACGCCCATACGTCCTCGATTTTCTTGATAAACCCAAATTCTTGTGAGTTGGCGTCCGGTCGTACCACCCTTTGGTACATCCGTACACCCTCCAAGACCTAAAATCCTTGTAGCTCCCCTGTTTGGTACGCCCGTACAGTGACTCCATATGCCGTACCACTAACCAAAACCCCAAACTATGCCTATTTCCAAGCCTATTCCCTAAGGTACCTATACCAAAACTCAACCCTATCTTAAAACCACTTCCAATGCACCCCTAAACACACCTAAGCACATATGATAGTCGTCCCTCAATTAACTAAGAAGGCACGCTTCTCAATAAGGCAATAAAACATAACCAAATAAGCATCCACATATCACACTATACATATCACAAGTTCTTCAAACATAATTACCAAAACCCTCAATACACGTCATTCACATTCATACACATAACATAAACTCAGTCAATCTTACCATTCATCTACGCATGCACACACATAAATGCATAACTTCTAGAGTCTCTAATGCAGGTGTAACAACTCTCCCCTCCTAAAAAGAAATTTCATCCCCGAAATTCCTCCTAAACTTACTAGCAAAAAGGTGGGGATACTGCTTCCTCATGGTAGCTTCTCATTCCCGAGTTGCATCCTGCCCGGTATGATGATTCTATAAGACTTTCACTAATAGTATCTGTTTATTTCTGAGTTATTTAGTCTCTTGGGCTAGTATCTATATCGGCTCCTCACTATAAGTCAAATCTGGTTGCACTTCTATCGTTTCAACTGGAATAACATGCGAAGGATCTGATCTATATCTCCTCAACATCGAGACATGAAAGACATTTTGAATCTGAGCCAATTAAGGTGGTAAAGCTAAACGGTAAGCTAACGGTCCAATCTATTCAAGAACCTCATACGGACCAATGAATCTTGGGCTTAGCTTACCCTTCTGACCAAATCGCATAATTTTCTTCCACAAAGATACTTTGAGAAATACCTTATCTCCGACCTGATACTCTATATCCTGCCTCTTCAGATCTACATAAGACTTACTTCTATCGGAAGTAATTTTCAATCTGTTCTTTGTTAATGGTACCTGTTCTTCTGCCTGTTGAACCAATTCAGGACCAATCAACCTTCGTTCACCTACCCCATCCCAGTGTAAAGGTGTTCGACATCGTCGACCATATAGAGCTTCGTAAGGCACCATCTGTATCCTAGCTACCTTCCCATTCCATTACACACGCTCGTAACATATCCTTTAAAATTTGTATCACTCTCTCTGATTGCCCATCAGTTTGAGGATGAAAAGCTGTACTAAACTGTACTCTAGTACCTAAGGCTCGCTGAAACGTACCCCAAAATTGTGACGTGAATCGAGGATCTCTATCAGACACAATAGATGATGGAACCCCATACAATTGGACAATCTTAATTATATACAAGCTAGCTAACTGCTCTAAACTATAGTCCATGCGTACAGGTAAGAAATGAGCTATCTTTGTTAGTCTGTCCACTATTACCCATACTGCATCATGTTTAGTTTGCATCATCGGTAATCCTGTGATAAAATCCATAGTAATACAGTCTCATTTCCATTCTGGAAGCTATAACGGACTAAGTAATCCTGTTGGTACCTGATGTTCCACTTTGATGCGCTGGCATACCAAACACTTAGCCACATAATCTGCTATTTCTATCTTCATACATATCCACCAGTAGTATTGCTTCAGATCTCTATACATTTTAGTACTCCCCGGATGGTAGGCATACATAGACTCATGAGCTTCCTCCATTATCTACTTCTTTAACTCCCGATCTGCAGGGATGTATAGTCGAGTGCCATATTGTAAGTTACCATCACTGTCTATAATGAACAGAGTAGTTTTCTACTGTCTGTAACTGCTTCTGATACTCCCCATCATCCACAACACTTTTCTAAATTTATTCTGTCAATATCGGTTTCACTTGCAGTTGTAATTATGCCAGAAGACACTCAGATTGCATCGTTAGTGTACCGCGTAGTTGTCACATTTCTAGTACCAGCATTAAAGATGATTATTTCAATCCCGCAAATAACTTGCAACTCAACGCATCTGCTACCAAATTAGCTTTGCCTGGGTGATAGTCAATTATGCAATCATAGTCCTTAATCAATTCTAACCACCGTCGTTGCCTCAAATTCCGTTCTCTCTGTGTACCCAGATATTTTAAGCTCTTGTGGTTTGTGTACATGTAACATAATTCCCTATACAGATAGTGTCACCAAATCTTTAGTGCAAACACAATAGCTGCCAACTCTAAATCATGCATTGGGTAATTCTTCTTGTGCAATTTCAACTGTCGTGAGGCGTATGCAATCACTTTCCTATCCTGCATCAATACACATCCTAAACAGTTAAGTGAAGTATCACTGTAAATGATAAAGGCTTTCCCCGGTATAGGTAAAGTCAACACCGGAGCCTGAGTCAAACAGTCTTTTAGTCTGTCAAAACTTTATTGGCACTCCTCTGACCAATGAAAAGAAGCGTCTTTCCTGAGCAATGTTGTCAACGGTAAGGCAAGCATCGAGAACCCTTTCACAAACTGTCGGTAGTAATCAGCTAATCCCAGAAAATTGTGGATCTCACTGATATTCCGTGGAATCGGCTAACTCAAAACTGCTTCTATCTTGCTCGGGTCAACTCGGATCCCCTCGGCTGAAATAACATGCCCCAGAAATGCTACTTATTTTAACTAGAATGCACACTTGGAGAGTTTACCATATAACTACTTTTCCCTCAATCGTTGTAAAACTAATCTCAGATATTGGTCATGTTCTTTATGTGTCTTCGAATACACTAGGATATCATCGATAAATACGACCACTAACTGATCCAAGTAATATGTAAATACTGTATGCATTAGGGCCATAAATGCTGCTGGTGCATTGGTCAATCCGAATGGTATTACAAGAAATTCATAATGACCATAACGAGTTCCGAATGCTATTTTTACTACACTATCTCTCTTAACCCAAAGCTGATGATATCCCGATCTTAAATCAATTTTAGAGAACACTACGGTGCCTTTCAACTGATCAAATAAGTCATCAATACATGGCAACAGATACCTTTTCTTGATGATTACCTTATTAAGCTGTCGGTAGTCGACACACATCCGTATCGTCGCATCTTTCTTTTTAACAAATAACACTGGTGCACCCCAGGGCAAAATACTCGGTCTAATGAAGCCTTTTCTAGTAGTTCTTGCAACTGCATCTTAAGTTCCTTCAATTCTAATGGTGCCATTCAATAAAGAGTAATAAAAATTGGCTCTGTACCTGGAGCACCTCTATCTCAAACTCAACTTCTCGTTCCGGTGGCAACTCAGGCAACTCTTCAGGAAAAACATCCACAAATTCACAAACCGTGGGGATATCTAGCAACTGAACCTCCCTCTGTCTGGTATCTGTTACATATGCTAAGATTGCTTTATAACTCTGTACTATCAATCGTTATGGTGTCACTGCTGAAATCAACCTCGCTATTATGGATGACACATTTCCCTATATCAGTACTGTCATATGATCTGGATGCTGTAGGGTCACAGTTTTCTGATGATAATCCATTACTGCCCTGTACTGTGCTAACCATTCCATACCCAAAATAATATCATAATCCCTAAACGACATCTTTGCTAAATCAGATAAGAAACACACACCGTGTATAACCAAAGGACACTGTCTCAATACCCTATCCACTATCATATTTCTACCTAACAGACTTGATACCACTATCTCATAACCTAACTTCTCATTACACATCCTAAGCAATCGAGCAAACCCCGTATTAATGTATGAATGCAAGGAACCCGGATCAAATAACACTAACGCATCATGATTAGAAATAAAGACATTACCGAGCACTACATTGGAGGCATGCTGCTTGTCCTGCTGAACCAAGTTTTATACTCTGGTAGGGACACCAACTGCTTGGTTCACTGATTCTTGGCTCGTCCCTCGGCTCTCACTGTCATGACCTCCTTTACCTCTTCCTCTACCTCTCTCTATGCTCTGGAGACCATCAGAACCAAATCTTACATTCGGGTTCTGCTGATAGGAACCACCCTCTGAAACAGTATGAATCGGGATATTGTCACGTGTAGGACACTCTCTAGCATAGTGCCTAGCTTTTCCACAATTATAACACAAATTTGACCCTATCCGGCAAGCCTCATGATGTGTCCGGCCACAAGTACGACATGCCATCAATCCGGACCCTGTACTACCACTAGAATATGTGGGTCTCCCACTCTGTATCGGCTGAGGTGGTGGCGGTCGTACCCCTACCGGTCGTGGAGAAAATGAACCCCTGAATTTCCCCCTCTTCGGGGATCCCGACGAAGAGCTCGACTTTCAGAACGGTCTCCTCAAGGATTCTTGCCTTGCTTGTCCCTCTTACAGAATCCACTCCTAATTCAGTGCATTGGCCATTAAAGCTGAAAAGTCATCATAATTGAAGCGATGAACCAATGCTTGAATACGGAGATCCAAACCCTGTTCAAACCTCTTGCACTGCTCTTGCCCGGAAGTTAGGATATTAGTGGTATAGTAGGCTAACCTCGTGAATTCCCTCTTGTATTCCGCCACTGACATGTTCTCCTGCCTTAGATTAAGGAACTTATATAGCTTCTGATCCGTATATGCAGCAGGTACATACTTACGATGGAATTCCCTCTGAAAATCATCCCAAGTAAGCACTGGAGGCTCTGCCATACTCTGTGGAATAGTCTTCCACCATTCATAGGCATCATTCTGTAAGAGAGAGATAGTATACTCAAATTTAGCTGTCTCGGGACACTTTAACTACCATAGGACCCTCTGTGTCTTCTCAAGCCACATATCTGCGATGTACGGGTCAATCATCCCCATAAAATTGATAGCACCATAGGATCTCAACCTCTTAAAGCCTAACTTATACTCTTCTTTGGGCTCTGGTGGGGGCAGAAGTGGAGCTGGAGTTACGAGTAAGGTATGACCCTGAGCTCGCATGTATTGAAGAAACTGAGCAAAATGTGTTGTCATTGGGTCAGCTACTGAAGCATCAACCCTATCTGCTTACGGTGCCCTCATACTGGGTCCACCCTGTTCCTCCTGACGGGGTTGTCTTCCACTAACATTCCCAGTCTCAGATGAACTTTCCTGGGGATTAAAGTTACCCCCTTCCTCTTCACCCATAATGATAGCCCTGTTGGTCATAGCACTGAATCTGTAACTTAAAAACATAAACATAAACCTAATAGTCAGCAGCGGTAAGGACTGGCAACTCCTCATGTGTAGCTTACTAGACGTAGGCAGTAGTCCTAACTGACAACTATGAAACTCATTGAGCTAAACCTTAGCTCTGATATCACTATAACATGTCACACCCGGCACATACTCAGGAGGACATGCTCCCGTGGCATAGACAGCGGCCCCCAGGGGAAGATCGATGCCTACACCATAAAGGATGCATCATGAAGACATCGTAAAGGGACACATCTCTAAGCTTAATAGTGGTGAAATCAGCATAGCCTGATGCCCTAAGAAAAGTACCTAGGCAATCTAAAATACATTCATGCAACTCCAATAACCAAAAGCTTTGTGTTGATATATACATAAAACCGGATACAATTTATTACATATAGTGAGTGTATACACAATCACCACCAAAAGCTATACAACTACTGCATCACTAAACTACATAACAAAAGGATCAGAGTGTGCCACAGGAGCCCCGTACCACTTTGAGATCCGGTTATCTCTGCTGACGACCACTATCCCTTCTCTGCTCACTCACCCGAGGGCTCTGAACCTACGTTTATCAAATGACAAATGCTAAGATAAACTCACATGTGCTAGAACACAATAGGCATGCACATAACATAGTAAATCAGGTTATTAGCAGAAGACAATATTACAACAATGGAACACATGGCATCATCATCAGACTACCATATCAGAGCATACAATTCTCATGCATGCTAAGGAATATTGTTATGCAAGCATACTCCCTCAACCTCACTCTTTAACTCTTGTTTTCCTGTAAATGTGCACATTCCTTTCGCACATACTGGGTCCCTGTAGGTACCAGTACTCATCTCCCAAATGAGGACATATAAATATAGGATGCTTAGCACCCTTTTCCTACTATAGGTTTCAAGACTCATCTCCCCTTTAGGGAGGCCATAATCTAATTGATTCCATTAGGAATCCCATCATCATTGTTGACCCAGTATGCCCAAAGCTTAGCTCTACCCTCTTTACTCACTTTCTTTTCTCTCTTTCATCTTTATCCTTCATCACTGTACATGCCATAAAGACATCACAAGCAATTATGCTTCATATCATACATACATATGCATTCATTCCATCATGAAATAATGAAACATTACACCTAGGCATATCACATACAAGCATCAACATATTATGTCAAAACAATAACAGGAAGATCATAAACGTCATGCCTAGACTTTACTTAAGTCTCAAGGTGAAGTAACAAGCCAAACTTGGCGATAAACACAATACTAGCACAAACCTGTCGATCAAGCTACTTCTAGTGTAGACTCGTAATCCTATCTCTAACAGTATCTAACTTTTATTCCTTGTTCTCGCACATTTAGAAGGCTTAGGAACTCTAAGTGTAATATTTGGCAAGGTTTAAGAGTGTTTTAACTGAAGAAAAGGGAAGAAATCTAAAGAAAAATGTTAAGTCATAACCCTTAAAATGTCAAACTTAAGTCGCGTACGACCGTACGGACTTGGTACGCCCGTACCAAACTAAGGCTTCTGATGCACACCATTCCTGCGAGTGACGGTACGCCCATACCGCATTTGGTACACCCGTACATCCTCGATTTTTCTGACAAACCCAAATTCCTGCGAGTTGGCATCTGGCCATACTACCCTTTGGTACATCCGTACGCCTTCCAGGACCTAAAATCCTTGTAGCTCCCTTATTTGGTACGCCCGTACAGTGACTCCATATGCCGTACCACTAACCAAAACCCTAAACTATGCCTATTTCCAAGCTTATTCCCCAAGATACCTGTACCAAAGCTCAACCCTATCTTAAAACCACTTCCAATGCACCCCTAAACACACCTAAGCACATATGATAGCCGTCCCTCAATCAACCGAGAAGGCACGCTTTTCAATAAGGCAACAAAACATAACCAAATAAGCATCCACATATCACAATATACATATCACAAGTTCTTCAAACATAATTATCAAAACCCTCAATACACGTCATTCACATTCATACACATAGCATAAACTCAGTCAATTCTACCATTCATCTACGCATCCACACACATAAATGCATAACTTCTAGGGTCTCTAATGCGGGTGTAACAGAAATAAATTTATAATTAATAACAAAATAATAATAAAAATTATACTTTCTAAAGATTTTTAAAAAATATATTAATAAAAAGTTATACTAAATTAGTAAACTAACTATTTATTTATTAAGATTACATGAACAAGGAATCACTTGGATGACAAAATATTTTTAATTGCTCTCCATAGGAAGAATATGATTTTAGTCATTACCTTTATATTCAATATATGAGCTTAAAATTTATGCTTCAAGGTAGTTGATGTCACATCCTTATTCTGGCACATACTGTTATGATATACGATTGATGTGCTTTGCTTTATTACATGATTTTAATTGAGATGATAATGTGAAATTTATATGATATGTGAATACGATGCAAATAAATGATATGCTATATGATTTGAGGTTGAAACGATCAAATTTTTATGGGACAATTAAAAAATGATAGATCATACTATATTGAGACAATAATTAATAAATGTATCATCAAAATGATAATTAATGATCGTAACATTGGTATGATAATTTAATGGTTATGATGCTGATAATAATTGACGGTTATAATATTGAGCACACTTAAAATATTTAAGCATAATTAATTAAGGTAATTAATGAATTGTATAATTAATCGTATAAAATAAGATACGTAAATTATTTCATATGTATATGGAATTATACATATAAGTATATGAGAATTTAAATGAATAATAAATATATTAAGAGTAAGTATAATTTAATAATATTGTATGATTAAAAAAGAGTATAAATAATTAATAATGAATATATATGTATACATATATACAATATGGTATAATTAAATGTATAGTATAAGTATAAGTATAGTATATTGGTATTATAAGAATGTAGTGGATGATGATGTTGGATGATGTAATATATAGATATTATTAAAAAGGAATTATTAAAGGATATTATGTATTATTAAATGGAGTAAATAGGAATATGATTAAATAAATGGATATTTTGAAATTAATAGATATTAAGAAAATATATTTTAATAGGTATGGGAGATTGTGTCAGTGGATGATTATTTTATTAGGAATATTGGAAGTTGTAAAAGGAGGTATGGGTATTTATGTTAGTGGGGTGTAAGAGGAAAAAGAAATAATATTTTAATTGGTACTGGAAAAAGATGGAGGATTTGAATTATTAAAATATTATGTATTGGAGTATTAATTAAGTATTCTATACATATTAAAGGATTATGATTGGTAGATTTTAAGTTATATATGTGTAAATATATGTATTTGAGGGTTTTAATAAGGTTAGGATCAAGTGTTTAAGCTTCCCTAAATTTATACTCATTTCATACGAATTTAACTTGCATTTGGATCGAATATCACTCATTTTTCCTTATCTTCTCCTCTTATCTAAAAATACTCCACTCCTTCTCCATCATCTTCCATTTCTTTCTTCCATCCTTACACTTTCCTTACATTTTCTTTCATTTTCTCAAGGGAAAATCGTAGCTTCCATCTTCTTTATCCTCTTTTCTTTTAAAAGTTTATGTTCTAAGTTAGTTCTACTAGTGAAGATCCAAGTTTGGGTTCAATACATCTTCTTTTTCATTTGTTCTTGAGGAGGCTGAATCATTTCCCTTCAAGCCACCAAAGAACCACAAGTTTTTCTTTAATTTTGGCTTTGATCCTTCAAGTTCTAACAAGGTTCTTATGTATACATCAAGGGGTTGACCAAAACCTTCCTTACTTGATGTTCAAGTTTGAAGCTTTAAATCAAAAAAATTAGCAACTTCATGAGTGTTGATTTAGCTTTGAGGAAGTCAAAAACGTAATGATCCTTGTAGATCCATAGTAAAATCTAAAGGAATACAACTTTTAGTGCGATTTTGAGTTGTTTAATTGAAGGTGAGTGTTGGTAAATGTTGATGAGTGATAGATCTAAATGATTTATGAATTTATGATGAAGTTCTTATGTTGGCAGAATGTTTTACTTGAAGGATTCATGGTTTTTAGTTAGTTATTTGATATATTAGATGATTAGTGTTGTAAATGACAATGAATAAAATAGTTTGGAGTTGTGTGGGTGTGTGCGTGATGGTATTTTTGTTATGGCCGAATCATTCTAATAGATTTTACTAAGGATGGTAAAATTAAAATATGATTTTAAGAGGTTTGATTAAAAATAGAAGATTATTATTTAAGATAATGATAGAATCTAAGTAATAAAATGAGTATATATGATGATTTATGGTTAAATTTGTATATTAAGTTAAAATGATATAAGTAGTGGAAAGATGATTTTGATTAAATATGGTTAAAAATTTTGATATTGAAGTTATTTATGTTTTTAAGTTAAATGAATTAATTTAAGAAAATAAATATATTAAAATGGTTAATGATTTAAGGATATGGATGAATGTTGATGGAAACTTTAAGTTAAATTTAAGTTAATTGATTTATTGAATTATGTGGATTATATGGTATAATTGATGAATTGGATTTAAGATAAGATTTTTAATTATTAAT
>CANYBF010279861.1:0-18081 GCA_948192965.1 Dalechampia spathulata
TTTTAAAGTCCATATATTTAAAAATGAGAATTAAGCCTTAATTTACCAAATATGCTTATCTTATGTCCAACTAGTTTATATGTCATATGCTTCTTATTAACTCATCATTAAGAAATTCATTTAACCTTAATTATAAGTTAATTTCTCAAATCATACTTAAACTTAATCATTTAATTCATAGTTCTTAAGTCATATACACTTAAAATGATAGTAAGCCTTGAATCATCAAATTAACTTATCTTAAGCTTTAATTTCACCACTTTCTTTGCTATTAAACTTTTATTTTTAACAAATCATCTTTAAAATCATATTTTTAACTTACCGACCATTAAAATATTGCCTAAATGTTTCTGCCAAAATGAAGAACTCAACACAAACACACCCACACAATCACAACCCACTTTATTTCATGTTTTTTACATTCCTAAGTCATCTAACCATTAAAACATCAACCAAAATCCATCAAAAATATTTCAAACATTTTGGCCAAAACTCAAATCATACCAAAAATTCATAAAAAAAGTGGATCTAATACTAAATCATACTTACCAAGCTCACCTTTAAACCTAACAACTCAAATCTCAAGTAAAATTGATCTCCTTTGTATTTTGCTATGTATCTAAATAGATCTTCACTTCTTTGACCTCCTTAAAGTTGTTGCCCACCTTAAAACAACATGCATGTACCTTAATGGTGAAAATCAAACATAAATGAAGTTAGACAATAAGATAGGTTTCAGTTTCAAACTAAAACTCATGAATCTTCATAGTTTCAATTATATACTTGAAGATCCATTAAAGAAAGGTTTTGGACAACATGAAAAAGAGAAGAAACAAGAAGTATTTTGGCCTTACCTTGATTTTTACTCAAACATCTTGCTAGAACAAAGAAAAACAAGATGAAAAGAAGTAGTAGTATGTTGCAGTTTTGTAGTTTCAAGAAAAGATGATCTGTTCACTTCAAAAATGACTTGGAAATGGAGTTATCTTCACTAAAACTTGAGCTAAACATATGTGTCTTGTATAATAATTGAAGTTTGAAGAGGATAAGAAGATGAAGATTTAGCCTTGTGGTGTTTAAGTGAAGAAAGTCAAAGAACTTAAGCAAAAATGAGAAAGAAATGAAAAGATAAGATGAAAGGAGTGGTGGAAGAGATATGGTTTGACCATTTAGATAAGATGAGGATATGAAATATGTGTGTTATGAGAGAAAAGAGTATAAATTCGTAGGGTTAAGTGGGGTTGGGTGTTGGACATCCTTAAATTAGCTAAAATGCACCAAAATACCCTTAATTATGGCCATTATACTATCATATATGTATACGTATATGTATTCACTTAAAAATCCACCAGTAATAAACCTAAATTTCATATTTAATACTCCTTAAATACATCAATACACATTTATTTAATTTAAATACCATCCATCAATTTCCTTAATCAAATAAAATATAATACTTACCTTCTCTCTCCATCCACCAACACTAAAATCCAAAACTACTTTTTCAAATACCTATATACTTTTTCAAATACCAATCCCACTACCATTTTAATATACTATTTCATATATATTATAACTTATTCTATTTTCAATTATATTTATCAGTTTACGTATCATAATTTAAAACAAAATCATAATTATAATATCACCTTTACAACTTATGATATCATAATTAAAAATACTAATTATAATTCTTTAATATTTATAATTTTATTATATACTCTTACTAATTCATTATTAATTCATAATTATTCATTTTCTAAAAAAATCATAATTAAATTCATTCACTTACATCATGCTTACATCATCATCACCTAATTATGACATCATAAATAGTTCAAATTTTTATTTTACTTTAATTTATAAATATCAAATTTAGGTTAACACAAACATCTTGGGATTACTTAATTAATAATATTATATGTTTTCAACCTTGAAAACCTCAATTAATCACCAATTAGGGGTCGTTTCAGTGGTTTTTGTCAAAATTTCCAATTTCAATATTAAAGCTATAAACTCTAATCTTATCATATAGTTATCATCATAATCATAATTTCACATCATTAACTCACCAATAACATATAAAATAAGACATTTCAACCAATTCATGAATGCAAAGTATATGCTCATTTCAGGATGTGATAGATCATGATAAAGATAATCCTTAGGTTGGATAAAGTAAAGCGGGGTCAATTTGTGCACTCCAGTGCTAGTCTACTGCTACTACAAGTATAATTGATAAGCCACCTTTGTAGTTTTTCTATTAAGATACATATCTCTTAGCCATATAAGGAGAGGCTACACCCTTAATGAACCAAGGATGTTGACATTCGATAGTTGGATTAAGTGGATAGGGGTCATCCTTAAAAGTAAGGTCAAGTGGACTTGTCCTTGATGGCACATTTACCATATGATGGTAAGGATATACATCAATCATATCTTATTGCTAGGATTGAGTGCTTGTCTTATTATAATCCTACTAGAGTCCATCATCAATATGACCATAAATAGACAATCCCTCCATTGCTGCTAGAATTTAAGGGAGGATGATTACTACCCTACTTCCTTAAACATGTAAAGAAGACCTAGGCTCACCATTGGATCATGCTAGTTGTTGACCTTAAGTTTTTACCCTTGCATTACATTTTTGGTTTTTCTTCAACATAGCTTAGTAAAGGTCCCTATTATCAATCCCAATTTGCAAACATGCCTCATAGCCTCCCATGAGTGTGCTTGACATATGAAGCATATTTCATTTGATCTATGGAAAGCATAACATGTTATATCATTTTCTTGATATGCTTAGCATATTCTGTAACATGTGATGCATGTTAGATGAAATGTATATTTGAAACACTTAGTTCCTGACCAAAATCTAATGTGTACAATATGCTTCCATGCCATTTTGGCACATTCAAAGTTTATTTACCATATGGTGCACATTATAAGGCATGCATAATGAAGGGCACACATTGGGGGTTTTCTTAACATGTATGGTACATTTTGTAATGTGTTGCACATATTAGGCAGCTTTGCATAATGTGCTACACATGTCACATGATATATTGTGCATATTGTGTTAAATTTTCCAAAATTCATCATTATTTTCACATTTTAGGTAACTCCCACTGTCACATCCACATACTTAGTATGTTGCATTGATTATATGTCTGATGTATACTAGTTAATATATGGGTGTGATTGAGATTATGATATGGAAAATAAATGATGTGGTATTTGATATGTGTAATGATGTCAATATAATTATAATTGGTGGAGTTATTGAATATTGAATAATGTGATAATAAGATGGGTATAACATCAAGATTGATGTTTGATACATGTGTGGATATTTTATATGTGTTATATACTGATTACCAAAGAATGCTTAATATATAAATATAAATATAAATAAATAAATAAATAAATAAATAAATAAATAAATAAATATATATATATATATATATATATACACGTGTGCTTGATTAAGAAAGTTTGTTTATGCATGCGAATATATATATAATTGTATGTGAATATCTACGTATATATGTTAGCTTCTATATATATATGGTTTTAAGTGATGATTAAAATGTATGTATATATATATGTATAAGAAGCTAAAATAATATTTAAGTATGTATAATGATACGTATGTAATGTATATATACATTGTATAAGTGGAACATATTATATTATGTTATATTACATTATATTATATATATATATATATATATATAATATAGTATGTGTGATATGTGTGTGTTAGTAGAATGTAAGTGAATGATAGAGTGCATGTGTGTGCATTACTTGTGGTGGAATTCATTCTACTAAGTAAAAACATAAAAGGACTTAGGAAGGAACCCATTTTATTCATATCTTCTTCTCTCCATCCTAACCTTCACCATAGCCCTCATCCTTCCTCTTCTCCTCCTTGTTTTTATGGCAACACTTCTCCTTCTTCTTTTCTTGTTTCCTTTGATCGATTATCATCTAAATGTGCATGTATGTGTGTTTTCTTTGTAAAATAAGATTTAGGAGACTAAGCAAAGTAAGTATATGAAGTTTGTTGAAGATCGGTGGATATTGTAAGGTAAGAAGCTTCTAGCATGATTCTATCTACTTTTCTTCTTTTTCTTCCTTGCTTTGTATGGTTTGAACTTCTAATCGTGGGATGTAGTGTCTAAAGAAGAAATTCTTTAAGGTGAGTTATGACTGAATGATTGTGTGTGAGTTTTCTTAGTTCTTTGGTGTTTAAAGAAAAAGATGTTGCTGCCCGAGTAATTTACCTTGTTTATTTACTGTATTGAGTTATTGTAAAAGCTATTTTGTAAAATTGGAAGTGAACTTATGACTACCAAGTATAAATTCTTGTATTGAGATACTTCGGATGTATATGTATGAATAAGTTGAGTGTTGTACTCTATGAACATTCTACATGTTCGAATAGGTGTATGAATCCACATGATAATTATTTAAGAATACAAGTGAAGTAAATTACTATGGTTTAAAGTAGGTATTATGTGGTAATATATGATAATGTTATTGAATGATTACTTGTTAAGAGATTTCTCTTTACTAATGTATAATGGTTTATTTTCTACTGCCTAGATGAGAGTTAAGTGTCGCTATATATATATATATATATATATATAAATATATATATTTGCTTAAGGTATATTTGATACTTAAGATGGTAGGTTGTGGCATATGATAGTTAACTCTTATTTAGCTTACATTTTTATTTGTTTAAAATAAGTAAAATTGAGCTATGTTAACTTGTAAATTAAGGGCTTAAACAATTGAATTTGTAAGCATGCAATATGTCTTTGAGAAGCTCTTTGAATCTATTTTTCAATGGTACAAAGATTGCTCTATTTGGGATTGAATTGCTGGACCGAAATGAATGAGAAAGGTAGATTGTGCCCATGATGAATGTGATATGTGGTAGCATAATGTCCTAACTTATGCATTTGAATTGAGCACCTTAACAAGTAATTTTATGGACATATTGTATACTAAGTTAAAGATTACTAAACCTATTTTCCAATAATACAAAGTTTGTTTAATTTGGAATTCAAAAGGTTTATGAAAAATGAAATTAAAAGAGGCGGTTTCTTAAAGGTTAAAAGAAAATGTTTTAAATGAACTTCCAAATTAACTATTTAAATTAACTATTTTAATAAACAAATTAATATATGTATAATATATCATTAGAAAGATTTTTAAGTCTACTTTACTACGATATCAAATTGATTTTAATTTAATGAGATTTTTATTTAATAATAAAGGAAAAGAATAAATTGGTTTTGGAATTTATTAAAAAGTAGTTTTATATAAGATTTTAAAGTGAATTATGTATTATTTATTTAAATGAACAGATTTTTATACGAATGATATATCATTCGAAAGCTTATTAAATCTAGTTTTCAATAATATAAAGATTATGTTATTTTGAATTCTTATATTCCATATTTTGACTCTTGTAACACAAAAGCTATTATGGATAGTAATTGCATTTTTGAATACTATTATAATTTCCTTATTTGATATTATATTTTATTATGTGAATTGACTTGGTATGCATAAATGATTGTTATATAGTGGTGTATATATACTATAAAGTGATTATAAAAGTGTGAATTATGAATGATTAATGATTGCATTCAATCTTTTTATTAAATGCAAATGTTGTATTATGATTTAGGTGGTTCCGAGGACAGTCAATGCATACCACCAGACAAGTTAGACAAAGGGAAAGCGATTGCAGGTTTGTGCTAGTATTCCATGATCGTTAATTGATTTATAAAGGAACGTCATCTATAATATAAGGCAATATCATTAAATTATTGACCATAACATTAATTTACATGTACTTATTATTTCATAATCATGATTGCATCATCATATCAAGCATATCATGGAGAAATAAGGAAGGAGGAAAATAAGAAAAAGTGAGGAAATGTTCAATGAAAGTGTACTGGAGTATAAAATGGATTTCCAAGGGAAATCAAATGGAAATGAAATGGGTTCCTATTTATTGAACCATAAAAATGAAAGACCCAATACGAAAATGTACACAATTGAAAAAGGGGCCAATAAAATGAAAAATGGCAAAGGAAAAGCAGAGGGAGAGTCAAAATTCATAAATTGCATTCTCAAAGGCATATTTTATCACATTTAACATTTATTGACGAAGTAATATTTTAAAATGTTATAACTGTTATTATACTGTGAATAATTGTGAACAAATAATGATTATATAATAAAGTTCATAAGTAAACCGCAAAAAGTGGTTACAAGTGATACTATTTGTGGCTAATGATATATTTTATTACTGAATGGAATTATTGCTAGAACATTTTGATTATATTGAAATTATGATTCTATGATATTATATGAATATTATGTTGTTTATGATTATTTGTTTTAGTAGCACCATTGAGTTTTATACTCAGCGTTTGTCAATTAATGAATGCAAGCACTAGTGGTACAAGAGAGAACGAGATATAGTAGTGTCAGTAGCACATCTCTGAGATAGTGATTTTGGGTAGAGGACTTAGACTCCAAGGTAGAGTCCTACTTCTTGATTTTCATGCAACTTACTATTTTTGTATTGTTTGCAGTAAAAATAGTTGTAATGCATAAACTACTATATTTTACGTTTTACAATGTAAATATAACAATACCACCCGAGATGTTCCTAAATAGATAAAGTAATGTTTTCATGACTTTACTGTTTAAATATGTGAAAGTAAAGAATGCTTATTTTATGATATAATACCATTAAATAGGTTTGCTAAATGTGTATAGGTGGTGCATCGAGATGCATGCTTTAAAATCAAAAAGAAAATTTACTATATTTAATAGGTTAATTATTCAAATCCTTTGTACGGTGATTATCAATTTTCTACTTTAGGAAGTTAGTAATTACATTATGGGTGCATGTTACACTGTTGTAGGCATGATATGTTATAGTGGTATCAGAGCTATAGTTTAGCTCACTTTATGATTGTATTTACTGCCAAAGTAGAGTTGTATGAAAAAGAGTCTTGTTAGTCCATTCTGCTGACAAAAGTTATTTTTGTTTTATATATTATTCTAGAATAATCATCATGGTAGATAAAGCTATGATTGTTGGCAAAGAAGGCAAGGGTAATTTTAATCCACAGGAAGGCACATCTGAGACTAGTAATCGATCAGAAGGTGAGCAGAGACAAGGTGAATAGGGGGAATAGGTAGAACAAGTCCCATCTATTGAATAGCCTGCAATTGCTGGGGTACACCCTATAGTTGCACAGTTTGCGTATTTCCTCCGTACTCTACAGGGACAGCCTAAACAGGTTATACCAGCTCCACCCGTAGTTATTTAGAGAAAGGAACCAAAGTGGGACTTTAAAAAGCTGAGAACTTATAGGGCTATAGATTTTTCAGAGACAACTGACCCTTATGTGGCTGAGATGTGGCTAGAGCACATAAAGGGTACTTCGGTAGATGAACTATTCTGATGAGCTAAAATTTGAGTATGCTATTTCCTTGCTCTAAGATGATGCTTATGAATGGTCGAAGACTATTCTATAAGGTTTAGCATAGCCTTTTATTTTATCCTGGACAAACTTTTAAATGGAATTCCAGCAGAAATATATCCTGATTGCATATATTGAGCAGAAATTACATGAATTCTTGGGACTGAGATAGGGAAACTTGCCAGTGGTAGAATATGAGTAGGAATTCAGGTCAAGAAAGGTGCTAGAGATTCAAGTAGGGTTTGAAGCCCAGAATTAGATCTCTAGTACATAAATTTAATTATGATAACTTCTCAATGTTGATAGCAAATGCCTTGAGCCAAGAGCGTATGATTCAGGAAGAGGATGAGAATGAGCTTGGCAGGCTAGGAAACAGCCCGAAGGCCCTAGTTTTTCTTCCAGTTCATAGAAGAGGGGTAGATTTAGAGGGTCATTTACACCACAATCCTCTATATTTAGACCATCGATACCATATAGAGCATAGAGTGGACAATTTACTAGCCATACTGGTTTTGAGCAGGACTTTTATCGTATCTTATATGTGGTAAATATTATTTGGGAACTTGCTGAATGGGGATAGGTTTATGTTATTGTTATGGAGGCACAAGACATTATGCTTGAGAGTGTCTTAACAGTAATGTGATGCCAGTTCATATAGTAGTTAAGAGTTGATCATATTAGCAAAATCCCATAGTTTGATCAACGACTGGAGTATCATAGACCAATAATTCTAGTAGAGGTCGAGGTAAAGCTCGAGGTAGTAGCGGTAGACTTAGTAGTCAGGGTTTTGTTAACCAGACTATAAGAGCTCCAACACGAGTATACAGTCTATGACAGAAATAGGATTTACAGGCCACAAATATTGTGATTGGTAATTTCTATATTCTTAATCATAATGTGCTAGTATTATTTCATTCTAGATTGAGTCATTCATATATCAACACTAGAGTTGCATGCTTATTAAATATCACGAGTGATAGATTGGGGTACGATATGTTAGTATCCAATCCCTTAGGGAAAGGTGCTGTAGTGAATAGAGATTATCATTGGTGGCTGCTGGTTTTACGAGCTACAATTTTTCCTACCAATGTAATCGAGATGCCATTTATAGAGTATGATATTATACTAGGTATGGATTGGTTATCTCAATATCAAACAATGATATATTACAAAAGGAAGACTATTACATTTCAACATTCAAGTTATGAGTTAGTATGTACATAGGGAATTAAACCATCAATTGTTTAGAGTTTGATTTCAACAACAGTTGCCCAAAAACTACTAAAATAGGGATATGAAGCCATACTGGCAGTTGTAGTTGATACTAAATAACCTGGATTATAGGTAGCTAAGATTCCTACAGTGTGTGATTTCCCATATATGTTTCCAGATGAATTATCAGGATTTCCTTTGATTAGAGAAGTTGAATTTGAGATTGAAACCTTGCCTGGAACTAAACTGATATCTATTACACCCCACTATATGGCTTTGATTGAATTGAAGGAATTGAAGCAGTAGTTACAAGAGTTACTAGATAGGTGATTTATTTGATCGAGTGCATCTCCTTGGGGGGCACCTGTATTATTTATGAAGAAGAAAGATGGGACTATGTAGATGTGTATTGATTATCAGCAATTGAATAAGGTGACTATCAAGAATCGCTATCCTTTACCCCATATTGATGATTTTTTTGATCAATTGAAGGAAACAGCTATATTTTCCAAGATTGTTCTGAGATATGGTTACCACCAGTTGAGAGTTTAGGAGAATAACATTCCAAAGATTTCTTTTTGCATGAGGTATGGGCACTATGAATTTTTAGTTCTGCCTTTCAGATTGACTAATGCACCAACATCATTCATGGTTTTAATGAATATAGTCTTTAAGGAATATCTTGATCAGTTTATTGTAGTCTTCATTGATGATATTTTGATTTACTCTCAAGATCAAAAAGAGCATGATCGACACTTACGTCTTATCCTACAATTGATGAGAAAGAAGCAGATATATGGGAAATTATCAAAATGTGCATTCTAGTTGGATCAAGTTTGCTTTTGAGGGCATGTGGTTTTAGCCAAAGGTGTTATAGTTGACCTTATCAAAATAGAAGCTGTTATGAATCGACAGGCTCCAAAATCCATTACTAAGGTACGTAGTTTCCTAGGTTTAGCAGGATCTTATAAATGATTTGTAAAGGGTTTTTCCATGATTGCTACACCTCTGACTACACTTCTATGGAAGGATGTACCATTTGAGTGAATAAAGAAATATCAGAAGAGTTTTGATCAGCTGAAGCAATGTTTAACCCAGGCACTCATATTGATTTTGCCTACACCAGGGAAAGAGTATGTTGTTTATAGTGATGCTTCACTTAATGGTTTATGTTGTGTTCTGATACAAGAATGGAAGGTGATTGCTTATGCTTCTTAACAGCTTAAATGACATGAATAGAACTATCCAACACACGATCTAGAATTGGCTACCATTATTTTTACATTGAAGATTTAGTGACATTATTTATATGGAAAAAATGTTACATTTATATAGATCATAAGAGCTTGAAGTATTTACAAATGTAGAAAAAGCTAAATTTAAAACAAAGGTGATGGATTGAATTAATTAAAGACTATGATTGCATTATAGATTATCATCCAGGAAAGCTAATTTGGTAGCTAATGCTCTGAGTTGGAAAACATTTGCTATGTTACAACAGTCATCAATAATGTTAGTATAGAAAATTTGATGATTGAATGCTATATTGATGGTGCAACCAAATTATTTTCCTACTGAATTACAGTTACAGGTGAAACCTTTATTGCTTAATCATATTAAAGAAGTTGTTCATAATGATGCTAAATATCAAAAGCAGTTAGGGAAAGTTCAAATGGATAATCAAAATGTCTTCACTTTAGATTCTAAAAGGTTACTGAGATAGAAAGATCATATTTATATCCTAATAGATGAAGAACTAAAGAAACAGATACTAGATAAAGCCCATAATAGCTTGTATTCATATCATCTGGAAGGTACTAAGATATATAGAGACTTGAAGCTATCTTACTGGTGGATAGGTATGAAGAAAGATATTGTAGAATTTGTTTCTAGAAACTTAGTGTGTCAACGAGTGAAGCCTAAACATCAGGTGCCAGCAGGTTTATTGCAACCACTATCTATACTGGAATGGAAATGGAATAGAGTGACAATTGATTTTGTCATAAGACTGCTGCTAACATAGAGTAAATATGATATTGTTTGGGTAATCATTGGTAATTTGACTAAATCAGTGCATTTTATACCTGTATGCATGGATTACATCTTAGAATAGTTAGTAAAATTATATATCTGAGAGATAGTAAGAATCCATGGAGTGCCATCATCCATTGTTATTGATAGAGATCCATGATTTACTTCTAAATTTTGGGAGAGTTTTTAGTGAGTTTTATATACTAATGTACATTTTAGCACATCATTTCATCCATAAATAGATGGACAATCCAGATAGATTATTCAAATATTAGAAGGTTTATTGCAACTACTATATATTCTAGAATGGAAATGGAATAAAGTGATGATGGATTTTGTTATAGGACTGCTGCTAACACAGAGTAAATGTGATGTTGTTTGGGTAATCATTGACAAGTTGACTAAATTAGTGCATTTTATACCTGTATGTATGGATTACAACGTAGAACGGTTGGCAAAATTATATATTTAAGAGATAGTGAGACTCCATGGAATGTCATCATCCATTATTTTTTATAGAGATCCATGATTTACTTCTTAATTTTGAGAGAGTTTTCAGTGAGAATTAGGCACTAAGGTACATTTTATCATAGCATTTCATCCACAGATAGATGGACAATTCAAATTGATTATTCAAATATTAGAAGATATGCTTTGAGCTTATATTTTAGAATGGGTTGGTAGCTGGGATAGGTACATTCCCCTTATTGAATTTACTTATAATAATATTTTCCAATCCAATACTTAGATGGCACCATATGAAGCACTATATGGGAGATGCTGTAGAACTGCATTGAATTGGGATGAAGTCAGTGAACAACGATTGTTGAACCCAACATTTTATAAGAGGCAGAAGAGCATGTGAAGTTAATTAGAGATCGATTGAAAATAACATCTGATTGATATAAATCTTATATAGACATGAAGCATAAAGATGTTGAATGCAATATCGAGGACAAGGTATTTTTGAAAGTTTCATAGTGGAAGAAAATTTTATGATTTGCTTAAAAATGGAAGCTGAGTCTAAGATTCATTGGTCCTTATGAAAGTGTTAGAAAGAATTGAGCCATTGGCTTACCGTTTAGCTTGCCACCGGAACTATGTTATAAAGATACAGGTCCAATCCTTCACATATCATACTAGTGGAAAATATAACAGTTCAGTCTAATTTATCTTATAGTGAAGAGCCAATCAGAATTCTAGCTTATAAGATGAAATAGCTGACGAAGAAATGGATTTCACAAGTTAAAGTGTTATGGAATCACCATACAGGGCAAGAAGTGACATGAGAACGTGAATCAAGTATCAAATAGCAATGTCCTCACTTATTTATGGGTAACTAGGATTATAATTTTGATGGTGAAATTTTAATTTAGGGGGAGAGAGTGGTCACACCTATATAATTAGTATATTACATTAATTATATGTGTGATGTATACTAGTTAATATTTAGGTGTGATTGAAATTATGATACAAAAAATAAATAATGTGGTTTATGATGTTGATATGATGACAATTGGTGGAGTTATTGAATACTAAATAATGTGATAATAAGATGGGTATAATGTCGAGATTGATGTTTGATAAATGTGTGGATATTTTATATGTGTTAGATATTGATTGCCAAAGAATGCTTAATATATATATGTGTGTGTGTGTGCTTGATTAAGATAGTTTATTTATGCGTGTGAATATACATATAATTGTATGTTAATATGTATGTATATATGTGAGCTTATATATATATATATATATATATATATATATGGTTTTAAGTGATGATTAAAATATATGTATATATATATGTATAAGAAGCTAAAATAATATTTATGTATAATGATACGTATGTAATATGTATATACATTGTATAAGTGGAAGATATTATATTATATTATATCATATTATATTATATTATATTATATTATATTATGTTATGTTATATTATATTATATTATATTATATTATATATAATATATGTGATATGTGTATGTTAGTGGAATGTAAGTAAATGATAGAGTGCGTGTGTGTGCATTGCTTGTGGTGGAATTCATTCCATTAAGTAAAAACATAAAAGGACTTATGAAGGAACCCATTTTATTCATTTCTTCTTCTTTCCATCCTAACCCTCACCATACCCCTCATCCTTCCTTTTCTCCTCCTTGTTTTCGCTGCAACACTTCTCCTTTTTCTTTTCTTGTTTCCTTTGACCGATTCTCACCTAAATTTGTATGCATGTGTGTTTTTGTTTGTAAACTAAGCTTTAAGAGACTAAGCAAAGTGAGTATACAAAGGTTGTTAAAGATCGGTGCATATTGTGAGGTGGGAAGCTTCTAACATAATTCTATCTACTTTTCCTCTTTTTCTTCCTTGATTTGTATAGTTCAAACTTCTAATCATGGGATGTATTGAGTGTTTAAAGAAGAAATTCTTTAAGGTGAGTTATAACCAAACGATTATGTGTGTGAGTTCTCTTAGTTCTTTGGCGTTTAAGGAAAAAGATGTTGTTGCTCGAGTGATTTACCTTGTTTATTTACTGTATTTAGTTATTGTAAAAGCTGTTTTTGTAAAATTGGAAGTGAACTTGTGGCTACCATATATGAATGCGTGTATTAAGATACTTGGGATATGCATGTATGAATAGGTTGAGTGTTGTACTCTATGAACATTCTGCATGTTTGAATATGTGTATGAATTCGCATGATAATTATTTAAGAATACAAGTGAAGTAAATTGCCATCGTTTAAAGTAGGTATTATGTCGTAATACATGATAATGTTATTAAATGATTACAAGTTAAGTGATTTCTCTTTACTCATGCTTAATGGTTTATTTCTACTACCTAAAGGAGAATTAACTGCTGCTAAATTTATATATTTATCTAATTGAAGTATATTTGATACTTGAGATGGTAGGTTGCGACATGTGATAGTTAACTCATATTTAGGTTACATTTTTATTTGTTTAAAGGAAGTAGAATTAAGCTACGATAACTTGTAAATTGAGGGCTTAAACAGTTGAATTTGTAAGTATGCAATATGTCTTTAAGAAGCTCTATGAATCTATTTTTCAATGTATAAAGATTACTCTATTTGGAATTGAATTGTTGGACCGAAATGAATGAGAAAGGCAAATTGTCCCTATGATGAATGTGATATGTGGTGGTGTAATGTCCTAACTTATGCGTTTGAATTGAGCACCTTAACAAGTAATTTTATAGAAATATTGTATACTAAATTAAAGCTTACTAAATCTATTTTCCAATAATACAAAGTTTGTTTAATTTGAAATTTAAAAGGTTTTTGAAAAATGAATTTAAAAGAGGCGATTTCTTAAAGGTTAAAATAAAATGTTTTAAATGAACTTCCAAATTAACTATTTTAATAAACGAACTAATATATGTATAATATATCATTACAAATTTTTTTAAGTCTACTTTACTATGATATCAAATTTATTTTAATTTAATAAGATTTTCATTTAATAATAAAGGAAAATAATAAATTGGTTTTGGAATTTATTAAAAAGTAGTTCTATATAAGATTTTAAAGTGATATATGTATTATTTATTTAATTGAATGGATTTCTATAAGAATGATATACCATTAGAAAGCTTATTAAATCTAGTTTTCAATAATATAAAGATTATGTTATTTTGATATCGTATATTTCATATTTTGGCTCATGTAACATGATAGCTAATATGGATAGTAATTGCATTTTTTAATACTATTATAATTTTCTTATTTGATATTATGTTTTAGCATGTGAATTGACTTGGTATGCATAAATGATTGTTATATAATGGTGTATATATACTGTAAAGTGATTACAAAAGTGTGAATTATGAATGATTAATGATTGTATTCAATCTTTTTATGAAATATGAACATTGTATTATGATTTAGGTGGTTCCGAGGACAGTCAACGCATACCACCAGACAAGTTAGATAATGGGAAAGCAATTGTAGGTTTGTTCTAATGTTCCTCAATCATTAAATGATCTATAAAGGAATGTCATTTATAATATAATACAATGTCTTTTATAATATAATACAATGTCGTTAAATGATTATCCATAACACTAATTTACACGTATTTATTATTTCATAATCCTGATTGCATCATCATATCATGGAGAAATAAGGAAGGAGGAAAATGAGGGAAAGTGAGGAAATGTTTAATGAAAGTGTACTGGGGTATAAAATGGATTTCCACAGGAAATCGAACAGAAATGAAATAGGTTACTATTTATTGAACCACATAAATGAAAGAACCAGTATGAAAATGTGCACAATTGAAAAAAGGGCCAATGGAATGAAAAATTGCACAGGAAAAGCAGAGAAAGAGTGCAATTCATAAATTGCATTCTCAAAGGCATATTTCATCGCATTTAACATTTATTGATGAAGTAATATTTTGCAATGTTATAACTATTATTATACTATGAAAAATTGTGAACAAATAATGAATATATAATAAAGTTCATAGGTAAACTGCAAAAAGCAGTTAGAGATGATAATGCTATATGGCTAATAGTATATTTTATTACTGAATTGAATTAATGCTGGAACATTTTGATTATATTGAAATGATGATTCTATGATATTATGTGAATGTTATGTTGTTTATGATTATTTTTTTTACTAGCATCATTGAGTTTTATACTCATCATTTATCAATTAATGAATGCAGGCACTGATGGTACAGGAGAGCATGAGATACAACAGTGTCAGTAGTAAGTCCTTGAGATAATGATTTTGGGTAGAGGACTTAGACTCTAAAGTAGACTCCTACTTCTTGGTTTTCATGCAACATACTCTTTTTGTAATATTTGATGTGTGCCATCATGCCGCATGTTTTAGAAGTTTTAGGTTGTGTTTGTGCATTGATTTCATTACATTTTGTTTTGATTATTCTATTTTTAGTAGAATTTTATGTGTTTGTTAAGTGTGTAGCTTTAGAAGGACAAATAAGAAGGAACAAGAAGTTTTTATGCATGGAGGAATAACTCCATAATCATGGAGCTCAATGCCATGATCGTGGCAGAGGAGCCAAGGAGAAAGGAACCTACTAGAATTTTCCACGATCGTGGACTTCAACTCCATGATCGAGGAAGTCATGAAGGAATTACCTGAGAACTTACTAGAAAAATCCATGATCATGGACTCCAACTCCACGATCATGGAGTCAGGTCATAAGAGAGGAAGAAAGCTATTGGAAAAATCCACGATCGTGGACTCCAACTCCACAATCGTGGACTTACAATTATTGGGCAAATTGAAATATGACTTGACAAAAAATAAAGTGCAGAAATGGATTCCATGTGAAGAGTAAAAAATAAAAAAAAAAGCTGAAAGAGCATTAATGGGTAATGGAGTCCATATCATGGAGAGAGTAATGGGCAAAGAAATGGATAAATCCAAGATGAGGCAAGGTATGATCTCCACTCAAGGATTTAAGGAGAGACCATTCACCATCTGCAAAAAAGGAGGAGGAGGAAGAAGATGTCACATCCTGAATTTCGTGGTTCATTGTTCATTCATAAATTGATGTTATGTTGTGTTTTATATGTTATTGGTGTGAAAATGATATGAAATTATGATTATGTTGATAAGTATATGATAAGAATTGAGTTTAAAGCTCAAAAGAGGAAATTGGAAATTTTGCCGAAACCACTAAAATGGACCCTAAACGGCACTAAAACGATGATTTCTATGTTAAAAACATTGAATTTGATTGAATGGTTTTTACCATAGTGCTTTTATTAACTTAAATTAGATATATGCAAATTTTGGAAATTTTGAATTACAAATTAATTATGATGTCATAATTAGGTAATGGTGATGTAAGTGAGTGAAATTAATTATAATTTTTATAGGAAAATAAAAAATGATGAATTAATGATGAATTAGTATAATTAGATAATAAAAAATAAATATTAGAAAAGGTAAAAGTATTAATTTTAATTATGATGTCATTATGATGTTATAAGTGACCAAGATGATGTCATAAATAAGAAAATAAGAAATTAGTGTTATGGAAGATAATAAATAGATAAATATTAATGGAAATAGAATAAATTAGAATATATTTTAAATAGAATAATTAAATGGAAGTGGGATTGGTATTTGGAAAAAGTTGTATAGGAAATTGGAAAAGTAGTTTTGAAAAAGGTGTTAGTGGATGGAGAAAGAGTGTAAGAATATTAATTAAATTGGTATGGGAAAATTGTTGGAAGGTATTTATAATTAAAATATGATATATTAGAGTATATAATACAAAATTTAAGAAATTTTATTGGTGGATTTAAGCAAAGTACAAAAAAAAAAAAGTTCAGGGGCTAAAAGGGGTAGTTTAGAGGAATATAGGGACTAAATTGGAAATTTGTCCAAATGGACTTCATTTCATCCAAATTTCTTTCTGATTTAACCCTAATTTAACTTAATAATGCATCTGAAACATTATTTGGCCAACACCCTATGTTCTTTCCCTTCCACTCATGCATTTTCTTCTTATCTCTTTCTTAGCCTCTCACTTGTACCTAACCTAATCTTCTTCATTTTCTTTCAAACTAGCCAAAATCCTCCTCATTCCTACTCCATATTTCTTATGTAATTTTGTGAATCTTATAAAATTTTAACAAATAACATAAACTAAAGGCAAAAGACTTCCATTTTTACTTATTTTCAAGAAGAGGTGCATACATGTTCTTTTGAAGCTTCAAGGTTGAACTCATTTGCTTTTATTTTCTTCTAAACCCAAGTATACTTCGAGGTAAATGTGTTTAAATTAAGTTTTTGTTTAAATGGTTCCATTTCTTTACCTTTCAAATGGTGACCGAATGCTTCTTTTCTTAAAGCTTAAAAATCGAAGCTATTTTCTTTTGAGAGTTTAAGTTTACTTGTTTTTCAACTCCTTGGTTTGGATTCTTCATGAACTAACTAGTTTCATGTGAGTACTACAAGGTAAGGTCAATAAAATTTCTATTCTTCTTTGTTTCAATAATGGTCAAACCACTTCTTTCATAAATCTTCAAGCTCCACTTACAAATCATGAAGACCTATATGTTTTGATTAAAAACCGAACCTTCTATGTGTCAAATCTTCTTTTTTTGTTATGATCTAACTTATCTTAGCTCATGCATGTTAATTTGAGTTATATATTTATGGAATATGTTAAGTTAATTAAAGGATATGACATAAGAATTAAAGTTTAAATGAAGGAAATATTAAGAATTATTAAGTTAACATTAAGTAAAATGAGTTAAAGTGGATTTTAGAAGAATTGGAAATTTGTTTTAAAATATGTGAGTATT
>CANYBF010279885.1:0-19958 GCA_948192965.1 Dalechampia spathulata
CTTGGAATTGGATTTTTCTTTTCCCCTTACTTGGAGCTAAGGAGAATCTACAAGAGGTTATTAATCCATTACTTTTATATTGCTTTTTATGTGTTTTTCATCATATTCATGCCTAAAATGCTAAAAAATGACTCGTTTTATTGCTTTGCGTATTGATTTTGTATGCTTTTTCATGTTTTGCTTTCACTTCGTATTTCATGCATTATCATGTGTGATCACGTATGATAATCTCAATATCATATGCGATCGCGTATGATCTTCCCATTCGCATATGTTCTATTTAATTTATTTTGTTTGTCGAATCATCTATGCCATGTTTTAAACCCTTTACGCATATTTTTCTTATTATTTGCTTCATTCGCATATGATCATGCTCATTTGCATATGTTCAATTTTGTTTTATTTTGATTGCCGAATGCCATATGTTACGTTTTAAGCATGTGTATATGATTTATTTTGCCTTTTGCCTCGTTCGTATATCATCATGTGCGATCGCGTATGATCTTCACAATATCATACGCGATTGCGTATGATCTTGAGTTTCCAATTTTGTTTTTCAATTTCCGTGTTTTCCTTATATTAATTTAGGTATGTCTGCGTGATTTGTGTGTGATTTCATGATTAGTGCCATTTATTATTTGCATTTGTTCTCTTTTATGCGTTTGTTTCCTATTTTGCAGAATTAGGTTAAAACTTGGATGAAGTAGACGGGTTGGGCTCGAGGCCCAAATCCAAAAGGCAAACCCTTGGGACTTGGAAGAAGGACTTGGTACGCTCGTACATATTAAATAGTAATTGTAGTATAGTCGTACATATAAAGTGGTACGCTCGTACCAAAACTTCCGCTGAAATTGTTAACTTCTTCAAAATAACCCAAAGGTTCACGGTACGTCTGTACTAACCAATGGTATGACTGAATCTAAAATATAGGAAATCATGCTAAAATGATATAAATTAATTGTTAACATCAAAATCCTTAATCAATAAGGTTAATAATCATGAATATTAAAACATACGAGTTCTTTAATATTTATTAAGAAAATGAATTTCATTATTAAACTCATAATTTGACTTTTAACAATTTAACAATTTACTTGAAAAATGATATTAATAATTTTACTGCTAAATTTGTATGATTTTATTTAAATTTTAGTATGACACATTTATAATAAGAATTATAATTTTTTATTATTTAAATTTGAAAAAATATCAAAATACAAAATTAATTTAGATAAGATATGAAAAATAGAAAATAATTGTTGGTTAATAAAAATAGTTTCATTTAATTTTATTATAAAATTAATAAAACTAATAAATAAATTGATTTTTCAAATTATTTTTATTAATTATATTATATAATCATATATTTTAAAGTGAAAATGATAAAATTATATATTAATAAATAAAAATATACGAAGAGGGTGATTAGTAGCTTTGACGGTCATTCCTGGAGGAAAGAAAGAAGCCAAACGAGAAGGGAGGGTACAAGTGGGACCCAAAGCATAGAGAGAGAGAGAAGGAGAGATTGCAGGCTTTTTATTTTTCACTGTTTGACCAGAAGACATGCTGTTTAACAGAAATAACAATTATGGTTTGTAGTAGGAGGAAACCATAACCAAATTAAAACAAAGAAAGAAACAAGTTTGGTACCAGCACCTCACCCAAAGGCAAAAGCCAAACCCTTTTACTTTCTTCTCCTCCTCTCTCTCTTCCTTTTGATAAAGCAGACCTCTCTTACCCCATTCTTTAGATTCTTCTTCCTCCTCCTCTTTCTTCTCAATCACATTCTCTCTCTCTCAACCTGGTTTTTGTGTGTGAGAGAGAATCTTTCTTCATTGTACAAATTGTGTTATATTATGTAAGTCTGCCTTTTTCTTCTCTTTTTAGCTGAGTTTCTTCTTTTCTTCATCTGGGTTTTCATCGTTTTCTTTATTTACTTCAAGTTTTGCTTTTCAAGTTGTTTCTTTTGCCATGGATTGTAATTGTCAGAAATGGGTTCCTTTTTCTTCTGAAAATATTTTTGGTAGTAAACATCATGTATTGATAGATTAATGCTTGTTAAGATGAGAGATTTGAGTAAAATGGATTACTATTATTGGAAATGTAGTTCAGAATTTGGAATTTGTTACTGGAATTTACAAGTAAATAACATCGTTGAACAAAATATGCAACCAGTTTATTTAAAGATTTTTTACTTTTTTTCTTTTAAAAAGTATCAAGGCTCGAATGCGGGTAGCATTTTTATTTTTTTGTCGAGATTGTTCTTCCCAGAACTTGGTCAGAATGTGAGTTTTCCATTTCACTTCTCTCTTTGCTTGGATCAAGAGTTTGCTTAACAATATTGCTTAATGTTGTTTTTTTTTTTTTGCGTTTCGTATTTTCAGTCTGTCAACTATGTGCTTTACATTACCAACTGGTTGGATGCAAGATTTCAACGTGTGTTGAAATTTTATATTTTCATTTGTTACAGATTTTGATGTTTGTCTTTTTGTTTGCTTAGTGACGAACAAGTAAGAGTTGGATCAATGACAAAGATAAGTCCTGAAATAGAAGAAAAGATGCAGGCAGAAGTAATTCTTCCAGTTTCAGCTGATGTGAGCTTTGCTTCTAACGAGTTCCCAAAATATAAATTGGGACCTGATAATCAGATTTTGGAAGAGCCTAAAGAGGACAATAAAGGTCCATCCCTAAAGGAGGTTGTGGAACAAGAAACTATGCAGCTCTCAGATCAGCATAAGCGCCTCTCAGTTCGCGATCTTGCTAGTAAATTTGACAAGAACTTGTCTGCTGCTGCTAAGTTGACCGAGGAGGTCCTTAAACTCTTCATTTTTCTTTAGTTTCTTTAGAGTATATTTCACTTTTTCTTTTTGTCGTTCAAATCTCTCAATGGTTCTGTATACCACTCTGAGATAGTGCCGCTATGACAATTCAAGTTTGTGTTTATGAGTCATAGTTTATCATTTATTTATTTTTATCTAGTTTATTGTGTATGTGATTTCCGGATCAACATATAAAACTAAATCTTTCTTGGGATTCAGGCAAAGCTTAGAGAGGTGGCTTCTTTGGAGGGACATGTTCTCTTAAAGAAGCTTAGAGATGCATTGGAATCTTTAAGAGGGCGAATGGCGGGGCGAAACAAGGAAGATGTAGAGCAAGCTATATCCATGGTTAGTATGCTCTACCGTGTCTCTGTTATTGTTTCCCATTCACAAAGTCTAAAACATGAAGATATCATGCCTATGATAGGCAGTCGGAATATGGTTCCAACTTCTTCACAAACTCATGCCTTCTGAATCATTCATTTAAATATTTATTTTCGAAGTTTGCATGTCTGGATGAGGCTTGCATTGAGCCATAGAAATCAAATGATTTTCATCACGTATTCAGCTTACTTATAATTGTTGGATGCATTTATGACAATTTTTCTGCTTGCTACTAATCATTCAGGTGGAGGCACTAGCTGTTAAATTAACTCAGAAAGAAGGAGAACTAATTCAAGAGAAGTTCGAAGTGAAAAAGCTTGCTAACTTTCTTAAACAGGTTAGTTAATTATGCCACAAATTTTCATGTTCTCATAGAAATAGTAAAATGATAATTTTGGTTTTCTCAAGCGGACGCAACTTATCTTTTACTCATCATTCTTCCAAAACTTTAATTTGAATTTCTCATATTCATAGAATTACATATTTGACATGATTGGTTTTTGTATTATCTTTTACATGACGCAAGCTTCTCAATTCAGCTCAACAAGGCATTAATCCCTGTAAAAAATCAGCTCAATTTCTTATATAGATATATATATATATACATATACATAGATATATATATACATATACATAGATATACATATATATATATATGTCTTTGGATGAGATTTACCAACAGCGTAGAAAATTGAGTGTTGTGTTCAGTAAGTACGATTTGTTTTGCTAAATAATTGTTACAGTTACTTTGGGTAATAGTCAATCCAATAGTACTCCATGCATTTTATCTTTTCCTGCTTGATCAAGTCAGTCTAATTTTTTTGAACCATGAAAGTGAACTCATGAATGTCTCTTGAATCTCATATCCATCTTTTTATTTTAATCTATAGGCTTCTGAAGATGCTAAAAAGTTGGTCAGTCAAGAAAAATCTTTTGCTTGTGCTGAAATTGAAAGTGCCAGGGCAGTTGTTCAGAGGTTTGGAGAGGCACTAGATGAAGAAGAAAGAAATGTTCAGAATTCGAAAAGTCATGCTCCTGTAAGTTCTTTCTTGCTACAAGTTTATCAAACTTCAACCGCCACTGTTCAGTTTTTGTTGCTAAGAGTAAAAGGGTTTCATTTTTTGGTAAGGTTATCCACTCATTAAGTTGTTCAAGAAGGGAAGCATAATTTGTCTGTAACCTCGAAGATTTGGTAGACATGTTAAATGTTAATTGAGTCAATAAAGATATGAATATTTTCAGGAACGCTAAGCCATATCAAAATATTTTTCATACTGCATTCTGAAAATTTTCTGTAAGATATCTTCTATGCAGAGAAGCGTGATTGTATTTGTTAAAGATGGTTTCTTGTGATTTTTGGGAAAATTGATTCTTCATTTGCAAGTTTAAAACCAATTAAATTTTAACAGTATCTGACTTTTTTTAACGCTAGTTGCATCCAAGACATTGCAGTTATGGCATATAAAATGATGTTGTATACAAATTGCAGTATGCAGAAAAATGTTTTTGGAGTTAAACTGGTTAAAGTTTTATTAGGCACTGAACCATCCATTTATGGCTTTTTATTTCTGTCTTTTAGTTTTTTAACATGGGATGCTTTACCAGTGCTGTAATCTTTTGAACTTTCACCATGTCTGTGACACTGGTAGGAAAGTTTGATGCATATCAACTGTCTAATGAGGTTATACGAACTTGATATTATTGCAGGATGTAGAAGAACTTATTGCAGAAGTTCAAGAAGCTAGAAGAATTAAATTGTTGCATCAACCTAGCAAGGTACCAGAATATTGTTTTCCTATACTTGTCATTGCAGATAGGCCATTTATCTATCTGGATTTATATCCTGTGGTGCAGAAACATTGGCATCCAAATGAGGAGACATGCAATTTATTTAGACAAACTGGAATATTTCTTCTTCTAGACCTCAAAATATTATAGTACTGATTTGACGAGATTTTGTTTTCGTATTCTTTGTTTTTTTATTCATGAGAAAAATTGCATTGTTGTAGGTGATGGGCATGGAGCTTGAACTTTTTGCACTAAGAATTCAGATACGGGAGAAATCCATTTTTTCTGTTAAACTTCAGAATGAGGTTAGCTAAGCATTTGCCCATTATCTGATGCTTATCATCTGTTCAGGTTTATTGATTTAGGAACACAACTTCGATGCCACTATCTCACCTGTCAGTCTGTTAGGAGGAGTTATATTTCAGCAAATTTCCATGCAAAAGCTGTCATGAAGCTAATATTGTGACATAATATCTCTTTGTGTTTCTTTCTAATTTATTGGGGACTACTTGAAAATTTCTTGAACTTTCTCCCCTTCAGTTAACTGCTCGTAAAATGTTTCATAGATAAATATGAAAGTGTGATTAATGAAACAAGTACTGCATAGAATCTGAACTTGAACGAATACCAATGGTAAACCTGGATCCAGATGGCTTTGCACCTATTCACATAAGATTACAAGTACTTAAATAAATTTAATAAGCTCTCTTGACAGTTGGAATTTGACTTTGTTATATTAGGTGTTCAAAGTGTCAAGTTGGTATATATAAAAAAAAGAAGCTACACAATGTCTTCTTGACATTTTGAAACTGTCTACATGGATATTAATCTCGTTGAGAATCTGAATTGAATGGCTTGAAAAGAATATCATCAGCCTATCATTTTCATCTCGTAGATGGTTAATATTTTGCATGAAGAACTGTGTCATTTTAGCTGTCAAATTGCATTTCATGACAATGTAGCTGTAGCTGTGACAACAAAGTAATACATGAAACAGTCATTTCTTTCTTGTGTTACAAAGAACAGAATGAATAATTGATGTTTCATTTCATACTGCAATTAAGGCATGGCTGTTGAGAAGGGAAGCATTCCAAAAACTTGAAAAGTCCGCTAGTAGTTCTTGCGATTTGTTTGCTTTGCATTTTCTCTACCAACTTTGCCAATTTGCTAATTTGATAGCTTTCATGTGTGTGTTAGTCAATTAGCCATTTTTATAATGCAGTAGAAATGCTAGATTAATGATAATTTTCTTGCATTTCTAATGCCCTTATTCTATCAGCTCGCCATGAACAAGAGAGTGGAGCACAATAAATCCTCTCCATATGTGCTAGATGGTTCTGAAACTCTAGGTTCATGCCTGCAACTCCAGCCACGATCAGATGGTTATCCTCCACTTTCAAAGTGTTCAATTCAGTGGTATCGTGTATCATCTGATGGGAGCCAGAAGGAAGCTATTTCAGGTATTCTCCCTTAAGAGGTTGTTACATGTACTTATTAGTTGAAAGCAAACTATGTTGGTCTATTTAGTTTACAGGGACCGATAACAAAACAATGGTTGTTGTGTTTATGCCTTTTCTTTTGAGTATACCATACTAGAAACAGAGTGCTGTCTTGGTATGTACTTAGTTATGCTAAGCTCTTACCTCTGCAATCCACTTTGCATGCATGCTAACCAGATGTAACTTTAAGCTAGCATACTGGCAGAGGCATCCTACTTGGTTTTTTTGGTCATAACAATTAGCAATAATTTGATCCATTCTACTCATAAATGCACCTTTTCAAGTGTGAAAATTTTTGCTTTCCGTGCAGCTTAATACTTTTGTACTTCCCACATGTTTGATGCTGTTTGGGGAGCACATGTTCCATCTTATAGAAATCGTGGCAGTGTACTTTTATGGATAAAATTGTCGCAAGATCTGGTTTTCTGTAGAGCAAATGATAAACTGAATTCTCAGTACTGCTGTGGAACTGTACGAGTCCTCATCAAAATGGAACATAACTTTCATATTTGAGCAATCAAGTCTAGAACTGAAAGGTTTTCACTCTCATTACATGTCTAATGCAAAGGTTTCAGCTGATCTTTGATGTTCGGTTGTAGACTTCCAAATATAGTTATTGGTAAAATTTGGGAAACTTAAGCTCTTAATATCATTTGTAATCTCAAGTTCATGAAAGAATGCAAGGTCAACCTACAATAGAATATTGAATGCTAATAGTATGAAGTTGCATGTATCTAACAACATGAATGCACCAATCATATGATTTCATTTGAAAGTTGTGTGCGTTCAAATCCATGAATCTACTTATTTGCAGATTGGGAGTTCCAATTTTATGCAAGATCCCTTGCATTAGCCTCAAATATTTATTCTTCAAGTATTTAAGCAATTAAATTTACAGTAATGTAATATTCCATCCCACCTTCCCTAACATCCCTCAGAAACTAACACAAACATGCATGCATGCAAAGTTATAAAATAGGCATGTATCAGGTTAGAAACGTATGAAGATCAGTAACAAACAAGTGGTCCTAGGAAGTACCTTTTGATCTTTTCTCATGGTTAACATATTTTGCATCTTCAATTCCTTTATCATACTTCAGAGATTACACATGAAGCACACTTTCTCTGATCAAGTAGTTACTGTTTGTTACTATATCGTGAAGTTATTCCAATGTTCACCTCACTTGATTCTGCTAAAATTTAAACCAAATATAAATATTCACATACATCCTTTTCTGTCTATGTGATTTAATAGGTGCCAACAAATCCATTTATGCTCCTGAACCCTTAGATGTTGGACGAGTATTGCAAGCAGATATCAGTTCAAATGGCCAAAGGGCATCAGTGATGACTGCTGCTACCATTGAAACTGGTTGGTGTTCATCATGAAATTTATTTTCTTCAAAAATATAAAGTGATTTTAGGTTGTCATTTTCTCATTTTCCTTGCATTTTTTACCCCATCATTTTCTTATAGTGAGATTAAGATTGCTATATTTAGGCTCTTCCTTTACTTTTATGCTTGCTACATTCTATGAATAATAGAGAACATGAGAAGATGCTTATGGTATTGCTTTCGACAGCTGCTGGATTGGGTAGCTATCTGGAGACACTTCAACGAAAATCTAGTTCTGATTTTAATGTATGTATCCTCATCCTTTCTGTTCTGCTTTTAGAAGTTTGTTTTGCTAGTAAAGAGCAGTGGATAGACACAAACTAAAGATTGTCATAACATTTGATATGAAATTATATTTCTCAGCTCTTTATTGTTTTTCCTAGTTGAATTATAATATTCATAGTGGGAGGAGACCTCTATAGCTCCAACCCAAAAATTTACTTGCATTTGAACAAAACTATTTTTCGACTGGAAGATGCTGGTTATGAATTAGCTGTTTGCTTCTTCATATTCTCTGACAGTGTATAGAACTCGTTTCCCCTGTAGAACTAAAATGTATTTCTTGGGAAAGCCTTGTCATAAGAGGTGTGGTGAAAACTAACAGTTGCAAGCTCTCCCTTCATATTAACTGACATGGAAAAATCGGTGGAATAATAACAGACGTGTAAATTTAAAGTTTATTAATAACTATAATAGGCCTGGGTTGGATGAGCTTTTTATTGACAATTGTTGACCAATCTGATGCTGTCCAAGTATTCTGAACTGTTGTTTAATGCAAAAATTGATGTTCATTTGACATTGGACAGGTAACAATTTCCCAGATGAATGGACAAGATCATCCATCACACTCAGTGCATGTATTCAATGTAGGAAAAATGAGAATAAAGCTCTGTAGAGGATGGATTACAAAGGCCAGAGAAATTTATTCCACGCCCATGCAGGTACTATCTTCTGCGTGGCAATGTTTACGTAGAACAGGTAAATCATACATTAATGCGCTTGTTAATGCAACTTTCCCAGTAACATTCCATATTTGGACATTTTCAGTTATGTGGAGTGCGAACAGCCTGCAAAGCTGCAGCGAAAGCATTGTTTTGGCAACCAAGGGCAGGGCTTTCATATGTTTTGACATTTGAATCCGAACGAGAAAGGAATGCGGCCATTATTCTTGCCAGGAAATATGCTTATGATTTCAATGTGAGTATTTTATCAACGTAAATTTTTTCGTCATTACATTTTTTTACCACTATGATTGCTTATGCCTCTTTCCATGAATCCTCGAGAAAACTTTCTCAAAGGTGAGCAAGAAATGTTCTGAGATTTTTCAGTTTTCACCATTATAGCGGTTTACATCCGCAGCCCTTAATGTTTCTGAAAAAATAAAGTAATTACAATAGTACTGTGAAGTGTGGTGCTATTATTACGACTATGCGAGTTGAGATGTGCTATGGGTGGTCAAAATGAAAGGAGGATGTAATGGATTTTCCATTAAGTACAGCGGCCAGTTTCCATATCAAGAAGCCTTTATAAGCTTCATAGGTGCTCGACTTCTGTTGGCCAATGAGGCACACAACTTGCAGTTCTTAGCTCAATTGAGCAATTTGTTTACATGATCATGCTTGGATTTAATTGATCGAAAATGTTCAAAGAGTTATTCTGAATAAGTTACGGGATTAAATTAAAGCATATTCAGATTTAGTGGCTGTTTCTTGCTATCCACTTGATACTGTTTTGACATACAACTTCATGATGCAATGGCAGGTGATACTCACTGGACCAGATGATCAAGTATAAGACTAAATCCAACTGACCAGTTTCTTTATTTCTTTTTTGGCCTGACTAATGTGAGTATAAATTAGATTTTCATAGTGAGAGTGCAAAGTGGTGTTTGTGTGTTTGGCATGGTGAAGAAGGAGAAGGAGAAGAAGAATGCAATATATTTTATGTATTGATATGGTTTGTGTCATGTTAGGCATTGTGGTTTTTTTTGCTTTCATTTGCCTAATCATCATCTATTGTAACAAATTTTCCATTTGTAATTTGATTGGTTCATTGTGGCTTCTACGCCATTAATCATTGTTATTTTAGATTTCTTGCTTCTTTCTAAGCATATTTTTAGCATCAAATTTCGGGCCATAACAAGTCTTAAATTTGACAAAAAAATTTTAAAAAGGAGTTTTACATAATTATCAACGAAATTTCTATCCAAAGATATCTTGTTTAAATAACTTTTCCAAATCTAATGCAATTGGTAGATAATTGTATAAGATATGCTAAAATATCTTGTGAGAAGAGATCCATAGCATAAATAAATCATAATACAAAAAGTACAAATGCAATTCAAACCATGAAAATATAAAACTAAAAGCTTTGAAAATTACAAAAATCAAACATGAAAAACATTCTAATTTTAATCCAATTCAAAGCAAAATGGTTTTAAAAACTTGAGTAGACTATGCTTTATATTAATAAAAGAAATTTATGATTAATAACTTACTAGAGATTTTAAAAAGAATATCAATACAAATTTACATTATATTATTTATTAAGGTTTATTATTAACTGTTTATTTACATGTATTACAAGTTTCTCAAACACTGAACAATAATGGTGTATTAATGCTTTAATTTAAGTTTAATACTAGTTTCTTATGAATTTGAAAAAATGTTTAACAAAATACTCTATTGATTTCACTTTGCTCTAATTACACAAATGAATCACTAAGATAAACTAGAAATTTAAGATGAATGTTTATTAGGATTGATTTTCATAAAATGCTTAATAAACTGTCCTTTATAAAAAAAGATTCAAACGTTTACTAAAAAGTTTTATGTGAGTTTATAATTGCAGTTCTTAAGAAATTGCACTTTACATTAGTAATATATAATGAACATATAAAAAAATTAGAGATAATTACAAAAATGATGGATTTTTACTTTGTCTTTTGTAATAATATGGGGTGATTTTTAAAGCTTTTGTAACCTTAATCTCAACCCTTAAGATTAACCACATTGTCCATTTTAGTCAAATATTGTATTTAATATAAATTAAATATGTATTATCTTGTAATATATATTTATTTAATTATTTTAAATTACATTATTATATAATATAATCATAAATAATACATATATAACACACACACCAACATATAATAAACTTTGAGTTGTCAAATAAAATTCTACCTTATTCATCATATTTTTAGTGTATGATCCAATAGGCTTACATTATGTTAGTAGTGTACTCTCATTAACGAGTTCACGAGTCATAAGTGTCCTTTAATAAGACATTATGATTAGTCCAAGTAATATAAATATGATAGTCCATTATTAGCCTAATTCATAATGTAATCTCAAGAAGCAACACATAAGTTATAATGGTTCGACACATAAATCGCCTACATCCACTCTCCTAAGTAGTAACTTAGAGTTCTACTAAATTCTTTCATAATTGCAAAGATAGATTCCTCAATCAAGAATCCAAACCCTAGTGTTTTCAAGGCTTACACTCAAACCTTTACAATAAAGATCAATCTTACAAGATTTTACTCTCAATTACAACAATTAAACCCAATCAATAGCTCTCACCAACCCAACATAAAGAAGTCAAAGTAGGGCAATAAATGAAGCTTAAAGAGCAAGAGTGAGAGTAAAGAGAAAGAAGTTCAATAGCTTAAAATAATCAAATTACTTACTTGAAGAAATAAATTTTCAATATTAAATATGCTTCTCTCATAATAGAAGTCCGTTACTCTAAGTAATAAATGAAAATATTTCCATTGAAATGCTTTTAATTAAGACAAAAAAGTTTCTGCCCAAAGTCGCATACGAACATATGCCTAAGTGGTATGCCCATACGACTTCTAAAATCCCAAACGCCAATTTGGGTAGTGGCTATAGTACGATTGTACAGAATAAGTGGTATGCCAGTACCAAACCTTTTGTTAAAAATGCAAACTCAAGTATAAATACTTAAATGTTATTGGTACGCCTGTACCAACTAGTGGTACGACATACATACCCTAAAAATTCATAAAATATACCAAATGCTAAATGAATTGCTTGTTAACATTAAAATCAATAACAATCTCCTCCTTTTAATGTTGACAATCAATTCATTTTAAAAACATAATCTCCCCCCACTTTAAGCATATAAACAATCAACCATAAAAAAACTTTAAAGAGAGATTTATACGTAGCATAAACATCATCCATCAAATAAATATCATCTACTAAATGTTTAAACAAAGCCAACAAAATAAAACCTAAACAAAGTTAAAAATAATCAAATCAAGCATAAACTAAACATGTCCAAAACTATAATGACAAAAAAATGTAACTAGGGGTGGGCATTTATTGGTGAACCGATCAAAATATCAATTTGAATAACTGGTCAAAATATCGATTTGGTTAACTGATCAAATTTTTTTCGGTTGGTTTTGATTTTAATAATTTATGATTTTGGTTGATTGGTCGTGATCGAGCGCTAAAATGCATGATTTTCGTATATAAAACAATCCATTTTAGATTAGGAAAGTAGCTAGAACATTTGACTTGGTTATATTTTTATATTTTCAAGGTAAAAATAGGGAAAAAGTTAAAAGGAAGCTAATTTGGCATTTTTACCACATTTTAGAAGTTAAGGCAGAATATAGGCTGTATGACCAAGGCTTATGAGCATAAAAGAGGGCATAAGGACGTGATGGATTTAAGTTTTTATTTTTAAATTCAGGATTAGATTAGATTAGATTTAGGAGATCATATTTGAAGATAAGGATTGATAATTATTTTATTTATTTATTTAGCTTATTTTTAACTCTTATAAATAGAAGACTTGTTCCTATTATGGTGTGTTGAATCTTTAGATTTTATTTTAATTGAATTTTAGCATTAATATTATTTTATTTCCTTCAAGTATTTATTTTTATTTTTCTTTATTTTTGAATTGATGTTGCTGCCTATGATGCTTGGCTAGGCGTTTTATTTCCCTATCAACAGCAACACAATTAATTTACTGAAGATCATGTGAGATCAAATCACTCATAATTTCAATGGTAAAATCATTATTCGTTTTAATTCTGTTAATCGACGAACCATTGTATTTCTTAGGGACATGATAAAAAGGACCTTTGCACGGTTCTATTTCATAGATACTGCTAAGTGAGTTATTTGATCCGTAATTGTGACTCGACTCGCTAAAGTAGCAATCAAAGTGTTAATTGAGGTAAAAGACTTTTAAATTTCTTTATGAATTAAACGATCTAGTTTGAACATGGTAGAGTTAGTTCTTAAGTGTTAATTAGAATTGGGTTCTTCTAATCCTTAATGTGATTCTTGAAAGATTGTGTGTGAAGCTGATTCCATCATGTCTATTTGAGAATTAGAGGCGATTATAGAGTTGCTTCCTGATCGTCTTAAAAATAAGGAAGAATTGATTCATGCGAGGCTTTCTCGATGTTCTATAACCGATTCGATGATTTTTACCATTGGACTACCATTGCATCGATGATCATGATCTAGCAATAATTAATTGTGACTTGCGATTAGGAAGTTTCTCTTTATTGATATTTTCTAAGATCCAAATTTCATTTTATTATTTATTTTTCTCTGATTATTCTAAAAATTACTTTTATTTTATTTTTTACCACAAAGAATCGAAGGTTCTTTCCATCCCTGTGGGATCGACCCTTCTTTTACTACTGTAAAATTATTAAATATCTACATTGAGAGAAGTGAGATTTAATTTGACTGTTTCAACACCCGATCAAATTTTAGCGCCATTGCCAGGGATGGTAACTAACGTTCTTTTGATTCTTTGTTTATGACTCGATATTTTGCAGGAAATTTGAACCTTGATACTAAAATTGAGAAGACTATGAAGAGATTGAGGAAAGAGGCAAAAAACAGAAGACTAGCCTCTGTATCAGAGAGTTTAAGCATGTATGAAGAAGCAGCTAGTGAGGACGATGTAGATAACAAGAGTTTTAATGAAGTCATCATGGCTATCAATCAGTAAACTCTATGACAAATGGCCGCTGAGCTAATAGATCAGACCCCATTGTGTATTACCTGTGAGGATTTAACAGTTCCCTTGGAACTAAAATCGGGATTGATACAACTTTTACGTACTTTCAGAGGACTAGAAATGAGGATCCTTACAAGCACTTAAAATAATTTTATATAGTTTGTAATGACATGAAATCATAAGGTGTGAGTTTAGAACAAATCAAGCTAAGAGCTTTTCCCTTTTCCCTTATAGATGAAGCTAAGAATTGGCTTTACTATTTATCCTCCGGAACTATCAATACTTGGAATGAGATGGCAAGACAGTTTTTGGATAAAATTTTTCCAGTAAAAGGGCAGCTCAGATAAGGAGAGATATGTGCGCAATTAGGCAGAAAGAGGTGGAGAATTTGTATGAATACTGGGAGCGCTTTAAAAGGCTTTACGCATCCTGTCCTCAACATAGGATAATCGAGCAAAATTTAATCCAGTACTTCTATGAAGGACTGCTACCGATAGAACAGAAGATGATGGATGCAGCAAGTGGTGGTGCCATTGTCAACAAAACACCATAAGAAGTATGTGACCTGATAACCATCATGGCAGCCAATGCCCAATCATTTTCTATTGAGAAAGAGCCACTAAGAAAAGTGCATGAGGTAAGTACTTCTAATTTAGAATCATAAATTTCATAGCTTACCTTTGTCATTCAGGATTTATGGCCAGTTTCAAGCTAGCCAAAGTTTAGGGGATTTGTATGCAATCAGATCACCATACTGATAAATGCTTACCAATTCAAGAGGAAGAAGAGGGAGAGCAAGCTAATGCGGTAAGAGGATTTCTTGGACCACTGCAAAAGAAGTATGATCAATTCTTAAAATTGTACAACCCAGGCTGGAGAGGCCATCCAAATCTGCGGTATGGTAACTAAGAGAATAATTTCCAGTAGTAGAGGAACAACCAGCCAAAATAGTCAGGTATGTCTTTAGTAGATATGATGAAAACCTTAGTCACTAACACGCAACAATTTCAGTAGGCCACGAAGACCAGATTCAAAAATCTGAAAAATCAGGTAACGTAGATTGCTACGTCATTGGGAAAAATTGAATCCCAAGGGAAACTTCCATCTCAGGCAGAAGTAAATCCAAGAGAGAGTGCTAATGTAGTAACTTTAAGGAGTGGATAAACCTTGCTAGAAGCTGCTGCCAAAAAAACTGAAGCTTGATGTGGAGAAGGAGCTTGAAACCAAAAATTCTAGGTTGGAGGAAGGAGAAAAAAATATCCAATCGATAGCAGTTTGATGTCCCTTTCCAAATCTGTTAAAGAAAATGAAAAAAGAAAAAGAACAGAAGGAGATACTGGAAACTTTTCAGAAAGTATAGGTTAACATCCCTTTATTAGATGCGATTAAACAAGTGCCAAGGTACGTAAAATTTCTAAAATATTTATGCACTAACAAAAGGAAATTAATTAGATTCCAGAAAGTGAGTGTTAATGAGAGTGTGTCGGCAGTGATTCAAAGGAAAATGCCATCAAAGTGTAAGGATAAGGGAGTGTTTACGATCCCCATAAAAATTGGAGAGATGGTATTAAGAATGCCATGTACGATTTAGGAGCCTCGATAAATATAATTCCCTCATCCATTTTTGAGTCTTTGAATGTAGGACCCTTGAAGGAAACCAGAGTAGTAATTCAGTTAGCGGACCAGTCAACGACCTATTGCATCGGAGTTCTGAAGGATGTACTGGTGCAGGTTAACGAACTTATTTTTCCTGCTGACTTTTATGTTACGCAGATGAATGGTAGAACATCTTCAAAAACATCTAATCTTCTATTATGAAGACCTTTCTAAACAATAGCAAAAACAAAAATAGATGTCCATGAAGGGACATTGACAATGGAGTTTGATGGAGAGGTGATCAAGTTTAATATGTACGATGCCATGAAGTAACCTCCCGACATCTCCAATGTTTGTATCGTGGATATGTTTGATCCACTCATGCAGCAAGTTTTCAAATTAAGTGATGAAGATGAATTAAAATCAGCTTTCAACAATGTGAATTTCATGAAGAATTGTTGATTTTGAAGAAGGAACTGTTGCAGACTATTGATGATTTAAATGCAGAGCTTGAAATTGAACAGAAATTGAATTTAATTAGCCAACGTACTAAATTATTTTGTTCAATTTTGCAGGCACCTGACTTGGAACTGAAACCTCTTCCCAACCATTTAAAGTATGTATTTTTAGGGAATGATGAAACGTTGCCAGTTACAATTTTGAACAAGCTTAGCAAGAATGAAGAAAAGGCGCTGGTAGTAACTTTAAAAAAATTCAAGGAGGCAATCGGCTGGACAATAGCCGACATCAAAGGAATCAGCCCATCTACATGTATGTACTGCATACTGTTAGAACCAGACTGTAAATAAATGAGAGAGGCTCAGAGAAGATTGAATATAGCGATGATGGAAGTCGTGAAAAAGGAAATTTTAAGGCTACAGGATGCAGGCATGATTTATCCAATTTTCGACAGTCAATGGGTGAGCTCGATACACGTTGTATCAAAGAAGATAAGAATTACTGTGATTCGTAATGAAGAAGGGGAATTGGTGCCTACTTGTGTTCAAAACGGGTGGAGGGTTTGTATTGACTATCAAGAATTAAATTCTACTACACGGAAGGACCATTATCCTCTTCCATTTATTGATTAGATTCTTGAGAGATTGGCAGGTCAAATGCACTATTGCTATTTAGATGGATACATGGGATTCTGCCAAATCCCAATTGCACTTGAAGATCAAGAAAAAATGATATTTACATGCCTATTCGAAACCTTTTCCTTCAACCGAATGTCATTTGGACTTTGCAACATAATAGCAACATTCCAGCGATGCATGGTCAGTATTTTCTTTGATTTTGTTGAAAATACCATTGAGGTATTCATGGACAATTTTACAGTTTATGGAAATTCATTTTATGAATGCCTTGATAATTTAGCCAAGTTGTTACAATGATGTATTGAGAAAAATATGGTTCTGAATTATGAAAAATGTCATTTCATGATTGATCAAGGATTAATTTTAGGCCATATTGTTTTAAGGAAAGGAATAGAGGTAGACAAGGATAAAATCAATATTATCAAGTCATTACCTTACCCTTCAACTGTGAGGGAAGTTTGATCTTTTTATGGACATGCAGGTTGCTACAAAAGATTCGTAAAGGATTTTTTGAAAGTCACCCAACCACTTTGCAAACTCCTGTAGAAGGAAGTCGACTTTGTTTTTAATGAATCTTACAAAAAGGCATTCGATCAGCTAAAGGAGATGTTAATTATAGCCCCAATTATGTAGCCATCAAATTGGAAATTGCCCTTTGAAATCATGTGCAACGTGAGCAACTATGCTATAGAAGCAGTACATGGCCAAAGGATCGGAAAAGAACCATACATGATAAGCTATGTGTCAAGGACATTGGACAGTGACCAGTTTAATTATTCGATAACTGAAAAAGAATTATATACTATAGTCTTTGCGTTAGAATAATTTTATTCTTACTTGCTTGGTACTAAAGTAACTGTATTTTCTGACCATGCAACGCTCAGGTATTTGTTGAAGAAAAAGGAGGCTAAGCCTAGATTAATTCACTAGATATTATTGCTCCAGGAGTTTGATTTAGAACTATGAGATAAGAAGGGATCAGAGAATTTAATTGCAGATCATCTAAGCAGATTGCCAAATATGAAACCATGCAAATTTTATGATGAATTTCCCAATGAATTTACATTGAGTGTAATAAAAAATTCACCTTGGTACACTAACTTGGTTAAGTATTTATGTACTAGGAAGTTGCCGGAAGAGTTATCAAGAAACGAGAAAAACTGAATCAGAAGTAGCGTAAAATACTACATTTGGGATGAACCCTATTTATAGAAACATTATGCTGATTAGATTATTTGTAGATGCATTCTAGAAATTGAAGTCGATTCTGTGCTAAGATTTTATCATACGTATGCATGTAGAGGCCATTTCGGTCCAAGAAAGATAGCGAGGAAAGTTTTGGAGAGTAGACTATATTGACTGACTATACATCGTGACGCTTACTTGTTTTGCAAACATTATGAGAACTGCTAGAAAATAGGAAGCCTTGGATAAAGGAATAAAATGCCCCAGTAAGGAATTAAGGTTTATGAAATATTTGATGTGTGGGGGATGGATTTTATGGGACCTTTTTCCCACCTTTGTTTGGTCATGTTTATATTTTGGTGCTAGTTGACTATGTGTCAAAATGGGTGGAACCCAAAGCCACGAAGTTCAATGATGCTAAAAATGTAGTCAATTTTATCAGGACTAACGTGTTCAATAGGTTCAGAATTCCAAAGGCGATAATAAGTGATCGAGGCATGCATTTTTGCAATAAAGAAGTAGCATCTTTGTTTCATAAATATGGTGTAACTCATATAATGACCATTGCTTACCATCCTCAGGGAAATGGACAAGCCGAAGTCACCAATAGAGAAATCAAGTCCATTTTAGAGAAAATATTGAGCCCCAATAGAAGGGACTGGAGCTTGCGACTTAACGATGCTCTGTGGGCGTACAGAATAGCTTACAAAAGTCCTTTGGGAATGTCACCTTTTAGGGTTGTATATGGTAAGCCTTGTCATTTACTAGTTGAACTTGAACACAAGGCTTATTGGGTAGTGAAGCAATGCAATATGTCAATCGATGAGGCTAGTAACCACAGGAAGTTACAAATTTATGAACTAGAGGAAATAAGGAATTAAGCTTATGAGAACTAAGGAATATATAAGGAGAAGACACGTAAACTTCATGACAAGCATTTGAGTTGGAAAGAGTTTACAGTCGGGCAGAAAGTGTTATTGTACAACTCCAGAATGAGATTGTTTCCTGGTAAACTGAAAATGAAATGGTTAGGACTATTTAAGATGAAATGTATTTTCCCACAAGGAGCAATGGAAATCCAAAGTTTAGATTCGGGAAAAATGTTCAAGGTGAATGGATATCGCTTTAAGCCATTCTATGAGTGATTTTTCATTCAACCAACGTGTGTTATCACATTGAGTGAACCTTTTTCAGAGTAGAATGTATCAGGAGTCAAGTTGGGACTTAAAACCAAAATTAAGTTTTATCAACTCAAATTTTAATTTTTCCAATTTTGTTAGACGTTATGCCCATAAGGCAGCAATTAAGACAGTAGTCTATTTTTAGTTAGTTAAAATTAGTTTTCTTATCTTCTAATTTTTAATCTTCTTCTTAATAATCTAATTTTATTCTCGTGTTTTGATTGCAGGAAGTCAGATAGGAATTTTCTAGGCATAGTAAAATTTTATCCTTTGTATTTTAATGGAGGGAGTATTGCAATATAACTTAAATTCCTTTTAAGTTTATCCTTTTAGGATCTTTATGTCACACTCGGCCCATACCCGGGAGGACATGCTCCCGTAGCACAGACAGCGGCCCCCAGAAGAAGACCGATGCCTATACCACAAAGGATGCATCATGAATACGTTGTATGGGGATACACTCTAAGCTTAATGGTGGTAGTGCAACAACACAACGTAATATGGAAATAACCCTGGATAGCTTGGCATACACTCAAGCAACATACAATAACAGGCAATTCCGTATCTCAAATATATAAGACCTGTTGTACAATACATGAGTGCGTACATAATACCACCAAAGCTATACAATATAAACATAGCTACTGCCACACTAGCTACACAGTCAAAAAGGAGCTGGGTATGCCTCAGAAGTCCCGTACCAAGTCGAGATCCGTCTGTCTCAGCTGACAACCTCTAATCCTTCTCTGTACGCTCACCCGTGGGCTCTGAACCTACGTTCATCAAATGACAAACGGTGAGATAAACTCAGTGGTGCTAGCAACATAGATAACCAAATATACATCACAAAGCAATCCTTAACAAGCATCATAACATAAAACATCGCAACCTAGCATTTATGCAATGCAAATGCAACTGCACCTGGCAGTCTCCCTCATTCTCTTTTCACTCATTCACTCTTGTTTTCCTGTAATTGTGCACATTCCTTTC
>CANYBF010280007.1:0-14460 GCA_948192965.1 Dalechampia spathulata
ATATATATATATATATATATATATATATATATAATACATAAAATAAAAATAAATAAAATAGAATGTGAGATATCAAATTTTATATTTCATATATATATTCATAATCTGATTATAAAAAGAATATAAAAAATTAATTAATTATAATTTATCATAATTTCATATTGATACAGTTTGTTTTCAAATAATTATTAAAAAATAAAAATACTTTTGTTTTAGTTCACATAATCATAAATTTAATTAGGAAAATAAAATAACTTTGCTTCTAATAAATATTAATTCTGAATTAAATATTAAATAAGTTAAATAATATTTTTCTCAAGTATTTTCTTATTTTTCTTATATCTAATTATAATTCATATATTTTTCTTATATCTAATTATACTTCATGCATTTTATAGTATTATTGTAAGTAATGAAAAATTTGTTTTAAAGTTTAAAGAACAAAGAAATAAAAAATGTTACAATCAAATAATGAATAACAATAAACATCTAAAATGTCAAAGATTTATTAGTCATTTCTAATTCAAACTCTTTATTTTTTATCTACAAAATAAACTATGAAAATAATATATGTTTATTTTGTATTTAAATTCTTCAATAATAACACATATTATGAAAAAAATATAATTAATCATGAAAATAAATGATAAAAATTAACACTAATAAAAAAATATCAAAATTTATGAATAAAAAATTAAAGAAATCTAAATACTTACTAATTAGTAAGTATTTGAAAATCTTTTTTTCACTTCTTCATTCTAACAAATTTTAAATGATAAATTTTTATTATGCAATCATTGACATCTTCACCAAAATGAAAATATATGGATGCTTAAAAATAAAAATATAAAAAATCTAACTAAATATGTCCAACAAAATATATTATCAATCTATCATATTCTTCCTTGGTAATTTAGTTATCCTTATTTTTGTGAAGATTTAAGAGTAAAAAATATTTAATGTATAGTGGATTGAGATGAAATAAGTTATAACTTAGGAATTTGTATATTTCACTCATATATATAAGGACAATATAAATATGTTAGAAATATTAAAGGTCAATCAAACTTAATTATAATATACAAATTAAGAGATATTAATAATTTGATAAACAAAAGAACATAAAGAATATAAAAGGTTAAAGAAAAGTTTATAAGAGAGATAAACAATTGCAAGACATTAATAATTTAGTAAAAAAAAATAACACAAGGAATGCCAAATGTTGAATAAAAGTTTATGAGAAATATAAACTGTTTATAACATGATTGTTTTTAATTAATTGAAATAATTAAATAAATTAATTTTATTAATTTATTTAATATTTTTATTAATGAAATGATTTTAATAATTGAACTATTAATTAATTTAATAGACCTAAATTAAATTATTTTTATCAAAATTAAATTGATTTTCATTAATAAAAATAATAAAAATAATTAATTTTATTAATTAAATGATATTTAAAAATCAAGCCATTAATTCAATTAATAGGCTTAAATTCTCATTACGTGTTGGACGTAGTTGTCAAATAACATGGTCCATTTATAGAGGAAATTGAGGAAATGGATACATGACATAGAGACAGTTATTGATACTTGAATGAAAGATTTTAATGAGCATAAATAGCAAGTGAAAATGAGGAAAAAGGACAAACAATCATTAACCAAGAAAATCACTTTGAGCAAATTACATTCTAGCATTTATTTTCTTTATATAGCCTTTTGTTTTGTTTTATTTTGCATAATTTTTGCTTTAATTTTCATTGTCCCTTTACACATTCATAATATGTTTTTAGCATTACCTTATCTCCTAAATTTAATTCGTTAATATAAGCAAATAGGAAATTCACAATTCTTTGATTAGAAGTCAACAGGTGCAATAGTTTGAGAACACTTAAATTCTCTTACACACTCCTTATTCTAAAAAATCATGTGAACACGTTTTTTGACACACTCAGTGGGACATGTTGATGATGTTATTAAGAACAAGAAGCAATTTGAGAAAACAAACTATATCTGAGTCTCAAGACTTGGAAGTGTCTGTTGTCGTAGTAAGGGTTTCAATACTGATATAATATATTGAGAAAGGGGAATTTTCCCAAGGCGTAGAAGTAGAGACAATCACATAAGCCACCTTTATGATTATGTAGTCTTCAGGAGAAAATATAGAGTTTGCCATGCAGGCGTAGATGGTGAAAGTTATCATGGAGGATATCATTTAGAAGTTTGTCTAAATGGTAACAATTGTTATGGAAAATGTTAAGAGAATGACTAAATTAGTATAAGGTACTACTAAAATTATAAAAGGTACTAATAAAACTCTTAAAACTACTTGTAAGGTAATTTCTATTAGTGCATTAGGAAAAATAAATGAGAAAGATTCCTCTAGAAATAAATAAGCCTCTAAAGAACTTGAGGGCAAAGAGAAATCCCTCAAGGAAGTTTTGGGGTTAAAGAAACATATCAACCACCCTATAGGAGGGATGAAATTCACATTCCCCCAAGAGGTAATCCTTTTAAAAGCCACCAACCTATGGGCAGGTTTTCAAATCAAAATCAATTTCACGAATATACTAATCCTACATCTCATCCCATTGTCTTTGATAATATTAGGATATGTACCAACTCAAGGGGCAATATTAGGAAAGATCATTTTCCTCACCACAACCTATACTGATTAATGTTGACACTATGAAGGAAGTGGTTCAAGAATTATATGGACCTAGTTTATGATAAATAAGACGTCCAGAGTTTTATAAGCCATCATCTGATCTTATGGATAAAGAAAAGCATTATCCTAGGGGTTATAGAATTATTAATTTCTCCCTATTTACTAAGGAAGATGGGCAATCAACCGATTAGCATATTGTCATATTTACCATTCAATGTGGTAATGGTAAACTTTGAGAATTTCAACTTTTTAAGTTATAATTGTTTCCTAACTCTTTAACAAGGGTGACTTTTACATGGGTTTTAACATTGTCTAAGAATTCAATATATACTTAACAAGAAATAGAAAGTGGATAACCATGATATTTCTTTGGTGGTAATGTGCTTTTTCAATAAGGATAAGTTGTCATGAGAACTTTTTGGAGACTTCAAAAGCAAACATGTTGACTTAATAATGTCTTTCTTTGAGTTTATAAATTTGTGGGAGACTTTTTCTGACCAAGTTGGAAAAGATAAAACCATCGAAAGATAGAGCCATGATAATGCAAAACATCTAATGGCAGGAGTTTGAACATGTAGAATGGTATTCAAGTGCATTTTGTTGTTCTTGTCTTTTGAAATCTTAATACATGATCGTTTCTTATCGTTGGTATGAGCTTCAATTTGAATCATTCTTGTTGCTCTTGACTTCAATGAAAGTGTGATAAGATAATCCTACAAAAAAATAATAAAGTTATTGTTAGCTTTCTTGTGACATAAAAAAAAAAGAAAAAAAATTCACTTGGAAGAAATTTTGAAAGGAGGAAAAGGAGTATGCATATTACCTCTTTGTTGAATGTGTGAAAAACTATATTCCTCTTAACCTCTATTTATAGAGGGAGATTTAGTCCAAATCATAGTAGGATTAAAATTTCCAAATCTTACTTGGATTGAAATTGATAAATTATAATAAAATTAAAACTCCAAATTCTAATTATAATATTTGAATTAAATATTCAGGATCATCAAATTCCTATTTGGAGTAGGTTATGATTTTATTATTTTCAAATTTATTAAAAGTTAATTTTTAATATTAATTTTAAAAAAAAAGAAGAAGAAGAAAAAAATTTGGCAAAAAAAAAAGAAATATTTAAAGTGAAAAAAAGCTTTAATTATTTCTTATCTATATATGACCATAAAATATTTTGAGACATATTCATTCAAATAAATTCATGAATAAGTCTCAAGGGGGCATTTGTAGATATCAAAAAAATTTAAATTAATTTCTAGATCAATTAAATATATTTTGATTTATGAAATTAATTAGATTAAATAATTATTTTTAATCTAATATATTTTATAGGTCAATTAAATAAATATTTTTGATCTATAAAATAGTTAGATTAAATAATTATTTTAATCTAATAAGATAAATAGATTTTCAATCAATCAAATAATTCTGTTTATTATCTAAATTTAAATTATTTATTAGTAAGATAAATATTATTAAAATAATAAATAAATAAAGTGATAATTATTTGGATAATTCTATCACTTTAAAGCGATAAAATAGGGGTTCAATATTCAAGTTTCTCTCTTTCAAATCATTATAAATAGAGGGCTCCCCTTATTCTAAAATCACATTCAACACATTTAAAAGTTAGAAGTTGGAAGAAACAAGAAGCTCTCAAATCTCAAGTTCCCTAAATCTTTAAGATCTCAAGGCGTTTTGCAAGATCCAAGGTGTTCTTTAAGTTCATCAAGACATTCAAGGAGTTTGTCAAAGTTTTCATTAAGTTCATCAAGGTATTCTTCCTCTAAGGTAAAGTTTAATTTAAGATCAAACCTTTAAAGCACTTGTGTTAGACCCTAGGTTTTGATGTATAAGTCACGTGTGAGTCAATTTAAGTTATTTGCAAGTCTTAATACTGTTTTTATGTTGGTACGGGCGTACCAAAAGACTTAGTTGAGTGGTATGACCATATGGCTGATCGTACCTAATGAAAACTATTTGATTGAGCTTGGTATGGGCGTACCATTGGGTGGTATAGCCGTACGAGAGCTCATAGGAAAATGGTTTGTCAATAAACCTGTTGTGGTACGGGCGTACCATTGGGTGGTACGACCGTATGTGAGCTCATAGGAAAATTGCTTGTCAGAAAAATTGGTTTGGTACGGTCGTACCAAATGATGGTATGACCGTACCATATTTCCCTCTCATTTTCCAATGATAAAATTTAAATCCGTACGGACGTACAATGACTGGTATGGCCGTATGCGACTGTTAAGAAAGGTTTTAAAACACTTTCTAACAGCTATTTTTATTTAAAACTTTGATATCTTTGATTTCTAAAGAATAGTTTCGTAGAGCCTTTATTCCTTTGAGCTGCTATTGTTAATTGCAAGTAAGTTAGCTTGTTACACACAAGATTACCCTTAAGCAAGGGGTATAAGAACACAAGCAGAGAGGAATCGCACTTAAGGCTTCAAAAGAAGAAGATACCTCTTCCACAAGCGAAGGGGACCTTGAAGATGAAGTAGCTTTCCTTTCCAAACATGTGAAGAACTTTCTTATGAAGAGGAAGAAGCTTGAAAAGGATGGTAAAAAGCCATTTGAGCAAAGAAGGGACCTCAATCAAAGGGACATTCAACGGAGGAATCAAACCGTTTGCTATGAGTGCAACAAACCAAGATACATAAGGAATGAATGTCCTCGCCTCAATAAACCATCCAAGCCTTTCAAAAGGAAGACATTGAAGGCCACATGGGATGATGACAATGAATCAAATAAGGAAATGTCTGATGATGAAGAAGCAACCAATCTTTGCTTCATGGCATTCCTAGATGATAAGGAAAGGATGAGGTAACTACATCATCTCAGTCTTATTATAGTAATGATGAGCTTGATGATGATGATGATTGTAGTGCATTAGAAGCATTATTGGAAAAATATGAACTTTTGGTTAAGAAACACAAATCACTTAAGAATAAGCATGCATGCATAATTGAGGATAAAAATGTTTTACAAAATGAATTTGATTCTTGTAAAATAAAACTTGAGAGTCTTGAAAAAGAAAACAAGATTTTGAAAGATGAAAATGATAAGCTTTCAAAGGAAAAGGATTTGTTGAAAGATAATTTGTCTAGGTTTGAATAAGGTAAGGTCAAGATAGATACCATTTTAAAACACCAAAAACTTAGTGGTAATAAAGAGGGTCTTGGATTTAATCAAGACTCCTCCTACACTTCTAAGGGTGCAGTTTTTATTAAAGCCTCCACCTCATAATAAAATCCAAATGATTTGAAAAAGAAACATGTTCATCCTAAGACTCATAAAGCATATAGGCATGTTAATAAGGTGCATCATTATTCATGTTCTTGTTTACACAATCATAATCATTCACATACATCTAAAAAGAAATATGTACATAATCATTCTAGATTTAGAAATGTTGTATGTCATTACTGCAATAAAAAGGGGCATGCAACCAATATATGCTTTATTAGAAGGATGCATTGGAATGATAATGTAGATGCTTCTAACCCCCAAGGACCCAAGTACATTTGGGTACCAAAAAGGAAGTAAATATATTTATTTTGACAGGTATGCTTGAGATCCAAGATTAATGAGAATAAGTGGTATCTTGATAGTGGATGCTCAAGGCATATGACTTGGAATACAAGTCTTTTCTCCCATCTTGAGGAATATTCAGGAGGTGATGTCACTTTTGGAGACAATGCCAAAGGTAAAGTTGTTGGAATTGGTAAGGTCGATAAGGATTCCAACTTCTTTATTAATAAAGTTTTATTGGTAGAAGGATTAAAACATAACTTACTTAGCATTAGTCAATTATATGATAATGGTTTTAAGGTCATTTTTTATCCTAAAGGTTGTTATGTGCATAGTATTAGTGATAATAAGCTAGTCTTTCAAGGAGAAAGAATAAAAAACATTTACATGATTGATTTAGATTCTATTCCTAACAAGAATGTGAAGTGTCTTGTTTCCATAAGTGAAGACTCATGGCTTTGGCACAGAAGGCTTGGACATGTTAGCTTCGAAAGCATTAGAGATCTCGAGAAGAATGAGCATGTGGTAGGACTTCCAAAGATCAAATTTGCTAAAGACAAGGTATGTGAAGCATGTCAAATGGGAAAACAGGTAAAATCTTCATCTAAGGCTAAAAATAAGGTAACTTCTATTAAACCTCTTCAATTGTTGCATATGGACTTATTTGGCCCAACTAGGGTAGCTAGCTTAGGTGGTATGCATTATACACTTGTTATTATTAATGATTACTCTAGGTTTACTTGGGTTTCATTCTTAGCTCATAAAGATGATGCATTTGATGCTTTTCAAATTGTTACTAAATGAATGTAAAATGAAAAGGGTTACTATATTTCCTCTATTAAAAGTGATCATGGAAAAGAATTTCAAAATGAAAGTTTTAAATCTTTTTATGAATCACTTGGTATTCACCATAACTTTTCATCCCCTAGAACTCCTCAACAAAATGGGGTAGTTGAAAGGAAAAACCGGACTCTTTGTGACATGGCACATATTATGCTTAATGAGTACCAATTGTCTTCATACTTTTGGGCTGAATCGATCAATACCGCTTGCTATGTCACTAATTGAGTTCATTTGAGATCAATTTTAAATAAAACTCCTTATGAGCTATGGAATGGTAGAAAACCAAGAATTTCATACTTTAGAGTATTTGGTTGTAAGTGCTATATTTTGAATACCAAAGACAATCTTAGTAAATTTGATTTCAAAATAGATAATGGTCTTTTCTTAGGTTATGCTACCTCTAGCAAATCATATAGGATGTTTAATAAATGTTCTTTAGTTATTGAGGAATCAATGCACGTTGTTGTTGATGAAACTAACTCCCTTGGCCCAAGAAAGGATAATATTGATGATGATGTAGGAATTCTAATGGAACAAGAAAATGAGAATGAACATCAATAAGAAGTTGTTCCCAAAGATACTAAAAAGGAAGAAGTGGATGATCTTCCTCCTCACCTAGCTACTACACATATCGAGCATGATCTTCCAAAGGAGTGACAATTTCCAAAAGGACACTCTAAGGAGTAAATCATAGGTGATACATCAAAAGGGGTAACAACTCATTCTAAGTTTAAAGACATTCATAATAACCTTGCATTTATTTATCAAATAGAGCCTAAGAATGTTAAAGGTGCCTTAAATGATGATAGTTGGGTGTTAGCTATGCAAGATGAGTTGAATCAATTTGATAGGAATAAAGTGTGGACCTTAGTGCCTAAGCCTAAAGATGTATAAAATATAGATACTAGATGGGTATTTAGGAATAAGCTTGATGAAGATGGTGTTATAACTAGGAATAAGGCTAGACTTGTAGCTCAAGGGTATTGTCAAGAGGAAGGTATAGATTTTGATGAAACTTTTACTCTTGTAGCTAGATTAGAAGCTATTAGGATGTTGTTGGCATATGCATCTCACATGAACTTCAAATTATTTCAAATGGATGTCAAAAGTGCTTTTCTAAATGGTTTTATAAATGAAGAATTTTATGTTGCACAACCCCCTGGTTTTGAAGACTTTGAATTTCCAAATCACGTTTTCAAACTTACCAAAGCTTTATATGGCCTTAAACAAGCCCTTAGAGCTTGGTATAATAGGTTGAGTAATTTTTTAATTGATCATGGTTTTGATAAAGGCAAAGCAGACACTACACTTTTCATTAAGCATTACAAATATGATATTCCTCTTATTCAAATTTATGTTGATGATATCATATTTGGTACTACTAATGAAAAGTTGTGCAAGGAGTTCTCTGAGTGTATGCAGGGAGAATTTGAAATGAGCATGATGGGAGAGTTGAAGTATTTCCTAGGACTTCAAGTGAAACAATATGACGATAGAATCTTCATTAACCAATTCAAGTATACTTAAGAGATTCTCAAAAAGTTTGGATTGGAAGACGCTAAAGCTAGAAAAACACCAATGAGCATGACTACAAAACTGTCGTTAGATGAAAGTGGCAAGCTAGTAGATCAAAAGAAGTATAGAGGTATGATAGGTAGCCTACTTTACCTAACTGCTTCTTCTAGGACTGATATTATGTTTGCTATATGCATGTGTACTAGATTTCAATCCTCTCATTGGGAATCTCACTTGAGTGTTGTGAAAAGAATTTTTAAATACTTGATTGGAACTATGCATTATGGCTTATGGTATGCTAGGAATGATTCTTTTGATTTGATTGCTTATTCTAATGCTGATTTTGCTGGAAATTTGTTAAATAAGAAAAGTACCTCAGGTACTTGTCATTTTTTAGGTAATTGTTTGGTTTCTTGGTTTAGCAAGAAGCAAAATTGTGTATATTTGTCTACTGCTGAATCTGAGTATATATCAGGTTGTTGTTGTGCTCAAGTTCTTTGGATTCAACAATAATTAAGGGATTACAATGTTTGTGTTTCTTGCACTTCTATTAAATGTGATAACACTAGTGCCATAAATCTGTCTAGGAATCCCATTCAGCATTTTAGGACTAAGCACATTGATATTAGACATCATTTTCTACGTGATAATGTGCAAAAAAGGAAGGTTGTATTAGAATTTGTTGATACAACTTACCAATTAGCAGACATTTTTACAAAACCCCTGAGTGAAGAATGATTAAATTTCATCAAACATGAATTAAGAATGATAGATAGGTCATTTTTGAAATAGGAGTGATTGGTGGACTTAGGACACTTCAAGAAAAATTCATAACTCTTCAAAATTTTCCAATTTTAAGTCCCCGTACGGCTGTACAGAATTTGGTACACCTGTACGGATGCTATATGATCAATTCCTTCATTTCTAGTACTTTCTGGTATGGCTTGTACTCATTTCAGTACAACTATACGTGATATGGTACGGTTGTACCAAATGTGGTACACCCGTATGCATTGCTTTAAAGATTTTCTTCCAAAATCCTCGTACGGTCGTACGCTTGTCTAGTACGCCCGTTACAATCAAGAATTCCAAACATATGTAACTTGTACAGTCGTACGTATCACCCATATGCCCGTACGTGATATGAATTTTCAAGGCATTTTTGGCTCATACGGCCGTATGCCCAACCCGTACAACCATACGCGACATGAAAAACAGTTTTAAAAGCTCATTTTCACTCAGTTTTCTCTCAAATTTTCTCTGAAATCCTCTCCAAAACACTCCCAACCTCTCACTTTCTGTTTGCTCATTCCATACTCATCATTTTAGGTCTATTTTTCAATCTTTTAACTATTTTTCTACTCTATTTTTACTGTGTCATTGCTTTTCAGTGCCTTTCTTAAATTTTTTGATTTTCTGATTATTCTAGGCTATTTTAGCTCTAGGTTCTTTAGAGTTTCTTGCTTAGGATTGTGTTTAGGACTTATGTACCAAATTTCATTGACTTTCATGCAGATTCAGTTTTTTGATTTTTCAAAACTCGCTGTTGCTCTGTCGAAATTTTTAAAACTACCATTTTTTACTCTTTTATCAATTTTTTTGTTATTTTTACTTATGTCTGATCTTGCTGATCGTGGTGGCTCTTCCTCATGGAGAGTCAAATGTATAGTACATCCTGGCTCTGGTCCTCACAGTGCCACTTCTGCTTCTACAGTCAGGACTACTATTCTGAGTGAGAAGATTTTCTCTCACTCTCAATTTTCATGTCATCCTATACTCCATCAGACCGAATTGGAGGATGAAGTTCTAGGATATTTGGCTAATGTACATTGGTCAAATTTCATGTTCTTACCTAACCAGTTTATTCAGTCTGTAGCTCTTGAGTTCCTACAGACATTTTCTTTATCTACCTCCTTTTCTTGTACCTTCCGTCTCTTTCACAGACATCATTCTCTTTCTGCTTTTGAGTTTGATGCTCTATTTGGGTTTCCTACTGATGGCATCTCCAATGCCAAATCCATGGTCTTCAACTGCGATGCTTTCTGGAGGGACATTGCCCTCAACATTGCTTTCCATCCTTCATGTCAGAAGGCTTCTTGCCTTAAATCTCCAGCTCTTTATTATTGTCATCGACTCATCTCCTATCTCATTTTTGGGAGATCTGAGTCCAATGACACTATCACTGGCCCTGACCTCATTTTTCTCTATTGTATAGTCATGGGTACCCCCATCTAGTCTAGACGCTGGCTTCAGACCTCTTTCCATGAGGTCGGCATTCAGAAGCAGCCTGGAAGAGCTATCCTTTTTGGTCCTTACATTCTTCACATCTACCAACAACTGCAGGCTTTTCCTCCTACTTACCCCTCTCCTGGACCTCACGGTCTAAATCTTGAACTATCATTCATTGAGCACTCCATGCTTCTTGAACACACTGCTGATGATGCTTTTGTCATCCATTCTACGTATATCATTAGGCGACTCAATCACCTTTAAGCATTGGAGCTTCCTAATGATACTATTTCTCTATATGGTCGATAAGCTGTAGAGGTTCTTCAGCGCCTGCAGGTTCCACTACCAGATGATACTCTTACAGAGTGACGAGACTAACTTGATCCTTCTGATGATGCCACATGCCAAGTGGCTCTTAGCCGTAAATGACAGCGTCACTTCACAGCTGGATCTTCATCCTCAACTACTGTTCCTGATCCTACTGATCCAACTGCCACTTCTACTGCTCCTGGTGCTGCTGCTGCTCCTTCAAATTCTATTTCCTAGTAGCTTGCCACTATCATTGCTCAACTCAACTGCTTGGATACTTTTGAGTGTTATTTTGACCATATTGACCAGCAGCTTGGACATCTCACACAGCAGTTCACTCTTTTTGGTTAGCAGCATGTTGCTGACTTTCATGAGTTCCAGACCTCCACCTCAGAGACACTTCACTCCATCAGCGTGATGATGGATCCTTTCATCATTCCTCCATCGAGTCCACCTCCTCCTCAGGACCTAGAGTCATAGTGATTTATTTTTGATATTACCAAAGGGGGAGATGTTTTATGAGTTAATGATTTTTAGGACTTGATGTTAGTGGAGTTGATTGTTGTTAGATTTTTATTTTTATGATTATTTTTGATATTTCGATGTTATTATTGTACTGAACATCTTTTTGATATTATATATGATGCTTGTTCAATTTATTTAACCTTGTTGATTATGTTGTGTTATGATTATCCTTGATTCTGTTAATTATGTTTATCTTTTTTGCCTTTCTTTGTGATTGTTTGATTTCATGGCATGTATTCTAAAACAAAGGGGGAGATTTCCAAAATTTTCAAATCAAAATTTCATTTAAATGAGTTTTACAAATTGAACTTAAATTGATTGCCAACATTAAAAAGGGAGAGATTGTTAGACCCTAGGTTTTGATGTATGAGTCACATGTGAGTCAATTTAAGTTATTTGCAAGTCTTAATAGTGTTTTTATATTGGTACAGGCGTACCAAAAGATTTAGTTGAGTGGTACGGCCATACGGCCTACCATACCTAATGAGAACTGTTTGATTGAGCTTGGTACGGGCGTACCATTGGGTGGTACGACCGTATGAGAGCTTACAGGAAAATGATTTATCAATAAACCTGTTATGGTATGGGCACACCATTGGGTGGTACGGCCGTACCAAATGATGGTATGACCATACCACATTTCCCTCTCATTTTCCAACGGTAAAATTTTAATCCGTACGGGCATACAATGACAGGTACAGCTGTACATAACTTTTAAGAAAGGTTTTAAAACACTTTCTAACGGCTATTTTGATTTAGAACTTTGATATCTTTGATTTTTAAAGAATAGTTTTACAGAGCCTTTATTCCTTTGAGCTGCTATTATCAATTGCAAGTAAGTTAGCTTGTATTTTATGTATTAAGCTATAAAATACTTTCTTTTCATTATATTCCCATTTGTAAAAGCTAGGGTTTACTTTAGTGGGTTGGTGTGTGATTAATACTTGGGGCATTAATTTGTATTTGAGAGCTTGTAAGGTTGATTTTGTAAAGGTTTGAGTGTGAGCCTTGAAAACACTAAGATTTAGGATTCATTTGAGGAATCCGTGTTGTAAATCGATTGAGATTTAGTGGAACCCTAAGTCGAGACTTAGGAGAAGTGGACGTAGGCAAGGGTTTTGGCCAAACCACTATAAACCGCGCACGTGTTGCCTTCCATAAAGGGATTTTCAACTTGAATCACGTTCTTCACCAAAAGTCAAGTTTAATTCAAGATCAAGTTACAAAAAGCCCTTGAATCAAGTTCTTGCTTCTAAATTCAAATCAAACGATTTAAATTCTTTGTTATAGAGTTTTATATAAAAGATTGTAATCCACTTTAAATTAATATAATTATTTATTGCTTAATTTTTAATTCAATTTATCTTATTTTATACATTTATGCATTACACCTCCTTAAGGACAAGTTCATCAAATTACTAGTTGATCATATCATTCCTAGTAAGAAGACTCAAAGGAAAATCATACTATAAGTATCATAATTTCTGGATTCATTCAATTAATGCATGCTAAGATTTTAGGAATACGATACATGATTATATTGATAAGAGTATTATGAAGTTCCCTGAAAAACCAGAGATGTCACTAGTGGAAGAAGACCCATTTCACCTAGTGGCAATATTGAATATCACAACTGTAGATCTTAAAAAAGTGTTGAATAGAAGAGATGCTGACATGAAAGAGAGGTTACCTCCTAAGACATTCCCTAGGTATGGATGGATACTGAAAAATTTTGATGAAAAACTGAAGAAAAGATTAGGTGATTAGAAGACCAATTAAGAGATCTCAAATAAGAGGATTGAAAGGAAGAAGGTAGATAATAAGATTAATAGAAAGAGATCAAAGCTATTGTTTAAATAGTATAGAAGTTATGGAAGAATAAAGTCAAGATTTCAAAGGAACCATCCCAGGTTCATAATTCTGCCAAACCTAAGAGAGCAGTGATAACTACTTCAATATAAAAAGTTTTCATAATCTTTAAGAGGAGGTTGCAAAGGAAAAACTTAGCTAAGAAATGCAAGGTTATGAGAATTCATAAAGAAGGAAAAGGCATAAGACAATAAAGGGAAATCAAAGGGGAAATGATTAGTGAACTTGGGAAGAGTAATGAAGGTTTGTTCATTAGCATCCACCTTTTGCTTAAATTGCTTATAATGATATTAAGTAGTCTCCCCTTTGGCTAAGTCAATCATAAACTCCTCCTCTAAGTAGGCAATCTCCTCCCTCAAAGCATGGATTCAAGATTGCTTACTATCACAGCTTTATATGGTAACTTGTAGAATATTAGTAGTGACATTTAGTTCTATTATATCCCTTTCCAAGGCTTTCTTAGCAACATTAAATAAGATGATTCTTTTGGATAGGCACATTAATGTCATGCTATTATCAGAATAAGAAGAGAAAAAACTGATGATGTATTCCTTGAGATCAAAAAGCTATTGGTCTTGCTTAGGCATGGAGTATGTTACGCCTGCGTCTAGGACCCTAGTAGTGTGTACATATGTGTGTTTGTATGCAGGATTGCTAGGGTGTATGTATGTACGAATATGTGTATGTATAGTTGTATGCATGTATTTGAGGAATGTGATTGATGATGCCTTCTTGGAAATGTATGTTTATGAATGAGAAATGATGGTAGGGTGTTTTAAGTTACTGTAACGAGTCGTGAAGGGTCATCACGAGTCGTGCTTTCTCTTCCAAAGAGAATGGTTGTGGATGAGGTTCTGTAACGAGTCGTGAAGGGTCATCACGAGTTGTTACAGGGAGTTGTGCTCGTTCGGACAGCTTTTGCCTTGGGTGCCTTGCTGTCACGAGTCGTGA
>CANYBF010280195.1:0-15025 GCA_948192965.1 Dalechampia spathulata
CATTCTACTATACATGCCATGCATATGCCATGTCACACATCACTTCACATATCATACATATGAAATGACCATTCATCTCACATGTCATGCATATGCCATGTCACACCCCATATACTATACATACGCATTGCATACGCTATACGCCCAATACTCAAATAAATCAAAAATGTTAACGCATAAATGCCATACACTATTTGCCATATTATGTGCTTATATATCATACGAGGTTGTCATATATGATATGTCATACACACTCACATGACATGCATATGCCATGCTACTTTATTGCTTTTTCACATGTCATGCATATGCCATGCCATCTAAATGTCATATAGCTTTATATGTCATTTTACGTGCAACCTTGCAACACCAAATCACATGTCTCGCTGTGTGTTTACATTTACGCTTGTATGCTTGCCTGCTTAGGATAATGAATCCCAACTATAATGGTAAAATTGATTTTGGAAACTCATAGAATAGATCTCCACCACCCGAACCCAATCTCTGAAGGGTTTAACTAGCACTCATGCTATGGGTCGATTGGACCAATCTGGAACCATCCGGTGGCGACTCCCTTGTGACTCTTTTGAGTTCATATCATTCCCTAAAGGAACCCCTTAAGATGACTGCAGACTCTTTTAAGCCTCGCTCTAGGCCCCGGCAGAAATCGGCGCTCACACATATTATCCCTATTATTACCACTTGGATCTAAGGGCATTTTTAGAAATTAAAATCATAGCTTTTTCTGTATGGAACTTTACTTCAAAATTAAGATTCTTCACTATAAATTACTGTTTTTCATGCTTCAATTAATGCAATTAATTAATACTTAATTACTGAATTAATTACTTGCAAGATTGATTAGTAATAATTCTATGTGCACATGTGAATGATGGATCTAGGGAGTTACATCAATGTCAAATTTCTTGTAAATTTTTTTCCTAATTGTGTATGCCAATATACAAGACCCAAGAATAAACAACAATTATTGCAAGTATGATAATCAAGGGTTACAATTGTTCACATCATCATTGTACTTAGCTGGTTTAATTTCTACTTTCTTTACATCTTGCACTACTAGAAAGCTAGGCAGGAGGCCTATTATGTTGATCGTTGGGATTTCCTTAAGGTATAGATAGCTTCTTAAATTTGACTCTATGTATAACTCTGTAAATTTTTTATATCTCTATTCTATACTTCTTGTATACTTATTATATACTTATTGTATACATGTACACTTCTAGTAAACCTTACATATCAGAAATTACGTTTTGTAAAATATACTATAAATACTTGTATCTCTCATATTTCAACTCATGAAAAATATAATTTTATAAACCTTGTATATACCTATTATATACTTCTTGTATAGTAATAATATACTTATAATAAACTTTAAATATCAGATATTACATTTTGTGAAGTATATTGTAAATACATGTATCTTTAATATTGTAACTTGTAAAAATATAATTTTGTAAAACTTTTGTATTCTTATTATATACTTCTTGTATTTCAGTTGTATACTTCTTATATCTCAATTGTATACTTCTTATATCCCAATTGTATACTCTTTGTATACATACATATTTTGAAAAGTGTTTTAATCATAATTTTTATTATGATCTTTTTACAAAAAATACAGTAAAATTTTTCAAATATTATGAAAAGATAAAAATATATTTTTTTCAAAAATACAAAATTAACAAAATTGTTTTAAAAAATACAAACTTTTTTTAAAAAAGTATCATACACATAACAAATATTAAAAAAGACTTGAAATTTATATTGAGTATAAGAAATCAAAATTGCAAATTATAATTTTTTTTAAATATTAATTTAGAATAATATACCTTTTATATTTTAATAATTTTTAAATTTAAAATATATTTTTATAGGAAATAATATATTATATATTAAAAACTAGAAGGTTAAAGAATGGCAAAAATGAAAAAACAGGAAAATATTTTTTATTATTAAAACAATTAAATTGAAAGCAAAACAAATTGACAAGCAAGCTTGTGAAGCAACCAAGGCAAGAGTGCGAAACAGCTTTTCCCAACTAGAGGATCCAGGTATATTTTTATAAAAATAAAAAAATTAATATTTTTTAAAAAATTATTATTAAAAAATATTTTTTATTATTAAAATTTTTTTTATGAAAAATAAAAAATAATAGGTCTAAAAAAATTATTATTAAAATCATATTTTTAAAAAGTTTCACATATTTTTTATGAATATATAATTTATTTTAATATATTTTTTATTGATAATGTGATAATCATTTAAATTATATTTGTTTTAGGTAGTTATATTTGAATAGAATTTTATTTGCTTTTCAAAATCTCATAAGATTTTCACTTGATATTTTCCTATTTGTCATGATATAAGATATACTAAAAATGTGATATTTTTACAAAAAAAAGTGGATGTTGATAAAATTAAAAAAATTTATCATCTACATAATAATTTTAAAAAAAATTTCCTTCTTATTCTATGCACCTAAAGGATATCTAACTAATTTGTCCAACTTTTAGCAAAATTATCAACCTAAATATATATATATATATATATATATATATATATATATATATAGTGAATGATTGAATGATTTGTTGGGTGAATGATTGAATGATTTATTGGTATCAAAGCCTTGTCATTTTTGGTGGTGGTAGTAAATATCTATATAAAAAAGAATTTCAAGATTAAAAAGTTTAAGTAATTTAAAACAAAATAATTCACTTAAGGATTTGGATACGCAGTTAGTCTCGTTTTTGCCATTGGTAGGAGTCATAGGGCAATAAGTCGGTGGTGGCATCTAAGAGTCAATAATTATGTTTCAATTATATAAAATTTTTGAAAATGGAACATTTTTTATATAAATCTGCTAGTACTGCTAGATCTAATAACTTTGATAGCTCAGAAATAAAACTAGTAAATAGAAACGAAGCAGTAATAGAAGACTTTTAAAAAGTAATTAATGATTGGGATATACCTAAAATTGATAAGGAACAAATTTATAAAATTTCAAAATTAAATATATTTAAAACTGATTACATTATAAAAACTGAGGAATGAGATATACAACTTAGTAAACCTTTTGAACGTATTATACTTTTGTCATCTAACATGTTACAACAACATAAAAATAAGGGTTTTAAATATATACATATAGGATTAATACAATTTGGTATAAAATCTTTAACCATAGAAGGTTTAAACACGAGTATAGTAGCCATAATTAGAGATGCTAGATTTGTAAATTTTTAAGATTCTTTGCTTGGTTCTATAGAAACGGGTCTTAGTGAAGGTCCAATTTCACTTGATGTACATCCAAACATAACTGTATCTTTAAATGACACAAATATATTAAAAAGTACAGTTTTAGAAATAAAACCTCATAATTATAGAATGTTATAACGATCTATTCCAATAGCTTTGATATATAAAATACATTATAAGGCTATGGTATATGCTTTTTCCATAAAATATAAAATACAACCTAAACTAGGAGAAACTAGATTTTTACAAACAAATCTTAGTAAAGCTAATACAGTAATTCCTAAAACTATACAATGGAAAGATATTTCTTTGCCTAATGACTAAGTCTTAGAAGGAGTAGTCCCTCCATCAGAACCAGAAAAAATAGTAAAACCAAATATAAACCTAAGTAAAATATAACAATATGATGATGAAAAAGTAAAATTAAAATTTGCTAAACATAGTACAAGTTCACGGTATTCTGACACATCCTCAATAAATTCAACTATAGATATAGGTAGGGCTTCACAATTAGCATCAGTAATTTATGCTTCATATAATGAACCAAAACCAGTCTCACAAACTTTTATCAAACCTAGGTATTATACATCAGATATACCAGAATCAAGTTATAGATTAAAAAATATAGATTATAGTTCAAATATACCATATTCTTGTATGATAATTTAAATCCATTAGATCCAAACCCTATATTAAATCAATGTAATGAACGAGTAAGTTCATCACCAGAATCACCAGCAGCATCTACCATAATAGAAAACATGATAAATCAAGATAGGGAAGTAAACGTTATAACTAAAGAATTTATTTTTAATGAGAAAGAATTTGATAATGAGTTAACAACTACAAAAAATATAGAGAAATTATTAAAAATCACTAAAGAAAATAATATTAACAAATTAAAAGAAGAATATATTAGGTTCGTTAAAGATAATCAAGTTAAAATTAAATTTTTTAGTTGGTTTAAACAAATTTATAAGAAAAATATAAATCCAATAACTGTAAGAAATAAAGAAACAGAATAGAAGGTAAAAGATAAAACATTTCAAACTGAACACCCACCTAAAATGAATAGTATATTCAATTATGGAGAACATGAACTAGTTATATCACCATTTAAAATTACAACAGCAAATGATCCATAAAGAAGAATATTAAAACAAAATAATTTTAGTAACGTACATCTCTATAGTATAGAAAGAGAATTAAATAGAATAGAAAAATCGATTAAAGGAAAAGAAGTTAAAATAGAAAAAGGTACTGAAGAAAAGAAATTAAAAACTCATGTTTTTAAACCATATCAAATTTCTACTATTGGTCAAAAAGAAATTAAAGAAGATAAAGATTCTGATTTTGTACAAGCAATTAAGGAACAACTTAAAAACATAGCTTCAACTTCTAAAACAAAAATAATTACTACTGTATCACAGGATATAACTTCAAAATCAGAAGAAAACTCTTCCTCTAAAATTGAGGATTTAGAAACATTTAGTAAAACGTTAAGTCCATAAATAAATCATATAACTCATAGTCAACAAATAGTATCAATGTCAGACCTTAGTATAAATGATAGGCCAAATATATTATCACAATATAAATATAATGCTTCTTCTGTATACGAATGGAATATAGATAACTTGTCTGAATATAATATACTTAGCCTATTACAATAAATGACCATGGCTACTAATGTGTATAGAACATAAATAAATACTAGTGATAAAACTATAGCAGAAATAATAATTGTTGGTTTCACAGGTCAACTAAAAGGTTGGTAGGATAACCACTTAACAGATAGTCAACACTTAGAAATATTAAACACCATAAAAACCTATGAAGATGGAACACATATTTTAGATGATCATGGTAATACTTTAGAAGATGTTGTATCTACGTTAATTTTAACAATATCGTTACATTTTATAGGAGATTCAGATCACTTAAAAGATAAAAATGCAAAATTACTAAGTAACCTTAGATGTAAAAAGTTAAGTAATTTTCAGTATTACAAAATGACATTTTTAACTCGTATAATGCTTAAAGAAGATTCTAATCAAGATTTTTAGAAAGAAAAATTTTTAGCTAGACTTCTATTTTTCCTAGGAGAAAAGGTTAGGAATAATATAAAACAAGAAATATGAAATCCTATACCTTATAGCTTATTAACTTATGGTCAATTAATTAGTATAATTCAAAAGGAAGGTCTAAAACTTTGTCAAGATATAAAATTACAAAAATCATTAAAGTATGAAATGCATAAAACAAAACAAGAGTTATGATCATTTTGTAAACAATTTGATTATAGTATAACTGAAAAATATTATGATTGTGAAGGGCAATGTTCGAAAACATATAAAAAATCACATAAAAAACCTTATAAAAATATCATAAAAAGAAATTTAGTAAAGATAACTATTATGGAAAACCTAGGATAAATAAGTATAGAAAGCCTAGTAATAAAAAATACTTTAAAAAAAATAAAATGTATAAAAATTATAAAGACTTAGAGTGTTATAATTGCGGTAAAAAGGGACACACATCTAGATTCTATAAGTTCAATAAAAAATTACAAGAATTAAGTCTAGAAGAATCTGTATTAAATAAAATATATGAACTATATTCAGAATCTAAAAATTAAAACTCTATATGACATAGAAGAGGAAACAGATCAGATAGATGAAATAAATACAGATACATCAGAATCTAGTAGTAAAACTATAAAAGTATTAACTAAACAACAAGAGTCTTTATTAGAATTAATTAAACATATAGAGGATCCTAGGATGAAAGAAAAATTTCTAAATAAAATATTAAATGATTTCAATGATAATAGTAACAAGGTAAATGAAAAACCATATATAGAGAAACAAACTTATGATTTAACAATAATATTAAATAAAAACAAATAAATAAAAACAAAACCTACAATAGGAGATATGCAAAAAAAAAAAAGAATTAAAAAGTAAACAGCAAAGAGATTCAGAAATTATTCAAACTTTAACAAATAAACAAGATAAAATAGAGACTGATGATTCTTCTAATAGTAATTTTGATAAGAAAGAAGAAAATGATATTAATATAATAGAAAAAGATAAAAATTTCATAAATGTATTACATGAAATAACTTCTCGTAAATACTTAACATCTATAAAATTAAATTCTCACCAGATTACATTATAAATACAATAACATTATTTGATACAAGAGATGATTTAAATTTTATAAAATCAAGTTTAGTACTTAATAGATTTTATAAAGATACTAGTGAAAAGTTAACTACAACTAATAAAACTAAATTGCAAATAATGGGAAAAGCATATGCTTCTATCATAAATAATAATTTAAAATTAAAAACTGTGTTTATACTAACAAAGAATATACATCACATGATAATTTTAGGAACACCTTTTATGAGTCTTATTACACCATATAGCATAACAGATAATGGTATAAGATTTAAAACTAAAAATAAAAAGATAGAATTTTCCTTTGTAGAAAAACCTAAAAGGAAGAGTCTTAATTTATGACAATCTTACATAGTTCATGACTTAGAAATAAATTCAATCATAAAGGCTAAAATAGAACATCTTAAAAATTTTAAAAATAATTTAAATACACAGAGAATAAATAAACAATTAGAAACAGACTTAGTAAAAACAAAGATAGAATAGTTAAAAAATCATATTGAAAAGGATTTATGTTCTGATCTCCCCAATGGTTTTTGGGATAGGAAACAATATATGATTGATTTACCTTATGAAGATAACTTTAACAAAAAAGACATAACAACTAAAGCTAGACCTATACAAATGTCCCCAGATATGATAGAATTCTGTAAAAAAGAAATAAATGATTTAAAAAATAAAAAGTTAATGTGTAAATTTAGAAGTTTTTGGTCATGTGCAGCATTCTATATCAATAAAGCCTCAGAAATAGAAAGAGAAGCACCATAATTAGTTATAAATTATAAACCATTAAATAAAGCCTTAAAATGGATTAGACACCCTATACTAAATAAAAAGGATTTATTAAACAGACTATACAATGCAAGTATATTTTCTAAATTTAGTATGCAATCAGAATTTTGGTAAATACAAATACACCCTGAAGATAGGTATAAAACTGCTTTCATTGTCCTTTTGGACAATATGAATGGAACGTTATGCCTTTTAGATTAAAAAATGCACCTTTAGAATTTCAACGTATAATGAATGATATTTTTAATTCTTACATAAAATTTTGTATTATTTATATAGATGATGTTTTAATTTTTAGTAACAATATAGAAGAATATTTTAAACATTTAAAAACATTCTATATGATTGTTAAAAGAAGTGGATTAGTTTTAAGCAAAACTAAAATGACTTTATTTCAAACAAAAATTAGATTTTTGGGTCATAACATATATCAAGGGATTATTGAACCTATAGAAAGAAATTTATCTTTTAGTGAAAATTTTTTTGATGAAATAATAAATAAAGCTCAATTACAATGATTCTTAAGCTGCCTGAATTATGTTATAGATTTTTATCCAAACTTAAATAAATTAATAAAACCTTTACATGATCGGTTAAAAAAGAATCCTAAACCTTGAGATAAGACACATACTGTTATAATTCAGCAAATTAAAACCTTAGTAAAAACTATACCTTGTTTGTATATACCTGATCCCTTAGCCTATAAGATTATAGAAACTGATGCTTCAGATATAAGATATGGAGGTATTTTAAAATAAATTAAAGATGGTAGAGTATGTATTATACAATTTGCTTCTGCACATTGGAACCCTATTCAAGTAAATTATTCTACAATTAAAAAGAAAATTTTAAGCATTGTTTTGTCTATTTCTAAATTTCAATCTCACTTATTAAATCAAAAATTCTTATTGCGTATTGATTGTAAATTTGCTAAAGAAATTTTACAAATGGATGTTAAAAATCTTGCTTCAAAATAGATTTCTGCTAGATGGCAAGCTATATTAAGTATTTTTGATTTTGATATTGAATATATTAAAGGTAAAAATAATAGTATTCCAAATTTTCTAACACATGAATTTCTTCACAGAAAAAATGGGGAATAAAAAAAAGAAAGTTAATAAAGCCAAAGAATCTAAAACCAATTCTTCTTCTTCCACTAAAGCCTTATCTGATCATTCTAAAAACCTAAAACCTGTACAACCTACTTCTAAATTAGTAAAATCATGGACTGATATAGCTCAAGAAGATGATGATACCAAAGCTCAAATTATAAAAGATTAGATAGCATAATTTGCTACCTCATCAAAAATACATCCAGACTTGTATTATTATTTGTAACAACGAGGTAAAACTCTTGTACCTTTGGTAAAAAATGAGATAGGAGAATCTTCCTCCTCTAAACCCTATCAAAACCTGATTTAAAACCACTTTTAAAGATAAATTAACCCATTCAAATGGTATCTACTAATTTTCCTAAAAAATCCCAATGGTTTTATAAAACTATTTTGGACATTGAATTTATAATAGAAAATAATATGCCAAATGATCCATATAGTATTATAAAAACAATTTATCCAAAAAATTGGTTTTTTAAACCAATAAAATTTTCAAAATCCCAAGAATATTATTTTGCTATTTTACAAGAAAATGATTCAGTTGTAATAAATCATAATTTTGATCCAAATGACAAAAACGTAATCTTATATTCATCAATAAAGATGAAAAAAAGATTTTAAATCTTTTTAAGTGGAAACACCCAGCTTTTCAACTTATAAAATTTGAAACTAGTTTCTTCTCGTATAAAACTATAGTCATTTTGTATAACTACTAGGATTACATTGATGCCTAGTCTAAAATCTTTTGTATCCAAAACCTTTCATATACCCATTCATGGCTTGTATACTTTGACGCAACTATAAAACACCAATCTACCCCCCTATGGTTCATTGAATGGTGGTTTAAATTTGAGAATACCGAAAATATACTATCACCAGATGTCACTATAGCCTACCAATCCTTTAAAACCTATTTTCAACCTTTCATATCAGATAAAAAAATACCCTCAATTACTTCTATTCTGTATAAACTTTTATATACCATGGGCTTATCAATGGTACTTCGATATAACATATCAGACAGGAACAAATCTATAGATACTTGTAAAGAAACATAAAATAAAATGGTGGAATGCATTCAAAAACAACACATTTGACCATACAGTAAAGGAATGGTGTCTTCATAAAAATACTTCAGTAAAGATAATAGACAGTACGTTCCAAGCTCAAAAGGCGCATTGCTAGGCCATGCTGGCAGCATCCTAAACTATTGAAGATTATAAAGTAATTTGTATTAAAGTAGCACAGTCCCTGCAGTCAGCATTACAAATAATAATACCCACCTCGTTAGGATCATCAGTAAAAAGTAAAGCATAGTCTCGAAGAAAAAGTCTATCAATTACTTCTTCAAGCTCATCATCATCTGTATCAACAGTATCATCATCATTATCAGATTCTGAAGACTCTAACATTGATTATTATTTGAGTAATGAAGATGATTATTATGGTGTTTTCCCTCCTATAAAAAATAAAAAGAAATAAAAAAGAAAAAAGAGAAAAAAGAAAAATAAAAAGAGAAAAAGAAAAAGAAAAAATAAAAAGAGAAAAAGAGAAACTAAAGAAAAATAAAAGAAAAGAAAAAGATAAATAAATTTGTATTTTTGTAATAAGTGCCCGACAATACACTATTTATGAACAGTGAAAGTTATCCGATAAGGCACTATTCATCAATAGTTACGATTCCCACTATTTTTGTAACCTCTTGATCTATAAAAGGGGACTCCCTCTTCTATTCTAAAGGATTATTATCTCTTCCCTCTCTCATATACAAACTCTCTCAACCTATCCTCTCTTATCTCCTCTTCTTTCTTCTCCTCTAAGCCTACCCCTTTCCTAACCTTATCAAGTTGTAACAAGTCTATCGTAAGTACACCATCCTTCTACCTTCTTCCATCTTCTTTCTTCATCTATCTTCATCTTCTTCTCCCCTTCTATTTTGTATTCAAGTATTTTCAAGTTTAAATTATAAAAAGTATTATTATATTAATAAAATCTTCTTATTTCTTATACATCTTTCTTCTATAATATTATTTTATCTTTGATTTCGGGATGATCAACATCAGATCTTATAGCTTTGTCTAAATTTAGATGATCTTCATATGATTCTAAATCAAGATTTGGTATTGTGACATGTTAAAAACAGTTGGCTGGTTCAACCACCTGAATTTTAAAATATTTCTTTTATTTTAGGATGATCAAAGTCGGATCTACTAGTCTTTGACTAAATCTGGGTGAAAAACATATGATCATAGATCATATCTAATAAAGAGACCAAATCACATGGAAAAATTTATTATCTTATGTTTATTTATTTTATTTTCTAACTTTTATTTATTTATTCCAATTTATAGATTTACTCTATATTTTGTTTGGTTTCATACTTGTTGGAGTATAATAATTAACTATATAAATGATAATTACATAATAAATTTTTAAAAGTATGCTTAATATAAATGGTATATTGGTTGGAAACCCGATCTGTAGTGCTACTAGTGCGAAGCAGACATTTCAACCCTGATGGTCTCGTATAACAACGCCACATATGAGAACTAAATAAAATACATATTAAAATTCTAAATAATTAATAATTAATTAAACTTGCTTCCTTTTATTACTCTTGTTTTTTTATGCTCTATATGTTAGTGCTTCCTTTATATTTGCTACTTGGGTGAATGATTGAATGATTTGTTGGGGAAATTATCAACCTAAAAGTCTTAATTTTATATATATATATATATATATATATATAAATTACTTTACAATCTTGTGTACCACATTTAATATAAGGATTATTAGTTCATTAGACTTATATATATGCAATAATCATTATATTCTTAAGGTCAAATGTTAGTTATTTACCTTTAACTCAATACAATACTATTTATTTATAGTTATGTTTGTATTTGCTTAAATAATAACTTTTTTCCATGACATTCTACACATAATATTAATACAATTTCATTAATCCTCTAGCTAGACCTTTAAATTGATATGTTTACTTGGACCAAAGTCTACTTCATTTTGCATATCTATCTTACTCCTAAAACAAAAATGATATAACTTTCATATTATTTTTGCTTAAAATTTTTAGTTCAAAGTGGTAATGCTTAACATTCATGCCACATGATTTTGCTCTTTGGTTAATTCTTAATATTAACATCTATTCCACTTTGACTTGTAAGTCCTTTCTAAGTATGTTTTCTACTAGTCATCTTGATTTATTTTTCTCTACTACCTATACTATTTCATAAATAACTTCTCTTGCATCCACTATTGATCCACTACTTCTTATCATACGTATAATGTTCATCTTAACATAAATAATACATATAACATGTCTTTAACTACTCTTCTCACTTAACTAAAAATTTTGAATTTACAACCAACTATACAACAATGCACTCACCCAATGACACTTAAGCCTTCCATGTCACACCCATATCTGGCATAACATGCTCCCGTAGCATAATTAATAACCTCCTAAAAAAAAGAAATCATTAATTACACTACAAGAGATGTGTAAATTTTTTTTACTATCTAACATCTATTTAATTATCTGTGAATATATGCTTGAGTACTTTAACAATCTATAAACATTAATTACGTTTCATACATAATATAATATTCACCATCCATACATGTTTATATTATTATACATCATTATCATATTCATATCGATGAGTTATAGCGATTTCACATAAGTATACATTACAAACACACCACAATAAGTATTACTGCCAAATGAGTAATGAAATATGCTACATAACAAGAAACAACATCTCAGAGTACGTTATGAAAGTCCAGACTGCATTTAGGATAGGGCTTTATGAAAGACCTGACCTTATCCAAATGTAGATTAGCTATCCTTGTTGCTCCCCGATTCAACTAACTCCTGCATTCATCAAATGACAAACACTGAGTATATAACTCAGTGGTGCTATGAAAATGAGCAAATGACATTAACATGTATGAAAAATAATATCAACGCTAAATCACCATAATTGGTAATAAGCAGTATAATTGTATCATATAGTGCCATTTTACATCACTCATTAGCTAATAAAAGCAACGTATACTGCATATAGTAATATTCATAAATTACTATTCATAAGTTACTATTCATGAGTTACTATTCATGATTTACTATTCATCAAGTACCTGCAGATAATCATTAACTTCTGTATTTATGATATGTGTAAATGATAATGTATGTCTGTGAGAATGCAATCATATTATGCACTCTCCCTCTAACTCTTTATAACATTTTATCACATTTTGTAATATTGCGCAATTCCTTTTTCGTACTAGATCCCTCTAGGTACCAGTACTCATCTCCCGAAGGAGGCCATTTATCAATATAACTGTAGGGTTCTATGAACCTCATCTCCCGTAGGAGAGCCATTGTATCTATGTGATTCCTTGAAGGAATCCATTAACTCTATGACCCAGTACGTTTCTTTTTCTATAACATCTCTATTCCTTTCTTTTATCCACCTTATACCTTATCTGTAATGTCATGAACATCTTTGCATGCTTGAATGTATGGATGTTTCATGACATGATGCATAAATGATGCATTAATGATCATACTATACCATTCATAACATAAACTCATTACTTTGCTATCCCAAGCAGTCAAATGAATTATATCATTTAAGGACCCTATACGGATTCATAATAGGAATAGCGTAAACATTTAAACATATGACCATCAATTCAAGATCTTAGATAAGGTCATGAAAAGAAAGCACAAACCTGCTACCGATTTGCCCTTATCTGCAACTTGGGCAGGAATATGGAATTCGTTATCGGAACCTACAACATTTCAATTTCATATCCACATAGGAATCATGTTCACATTTTCCAAACAATTATCATGCTTAGAAAGCATCCAAATATTATTTCATAGCATTCTCTTTCAAAGCATTTCATGTATAACATTCTAATGATAAATACATACATAAGTTATACTTAAGCTTATTGATATGTAAATGATATATCGGACAAGTACTTAAAAAGTTTAGAATTGTTTATATAGATACACTATTCATTTGGTAAATTACTATTCATTTGGTAAGTTACTATTCATTTGGTAAGTTACTATTCATTTGGTCATTTGGTTATTTTATATAATGAAATGCCTAATTGTTTTATATATTTATTTTATAATATGTGCTTCTTTAATGTCCCTTCATAAAAGTATAAGATCATGCATTTAAAGATTTAAAATAAAATTTCATAATAAATTACTTTAGTATAAAAACATGCATGCATTTTAAGTTCATACACATTCTACCTTATAAAATAGTTCTCATTGTACAAGCATTTTGACTAAAAAATGACCTTTAAATTGAGTGATTTATGCATCATTAGAAACTAGACTCAAATACCTTTCCAAAGATATATTATATGCTCAAATATTCAATCGTTAAGACCTCCAAACATTAATTTAACAAATGCCTATCAATTCTGCTAAATTTCTGCTCAACTATGACATCCTAAATGACATGCAATTTTGGACCAAGCAAATGACTTTAGAAATTTTTGAAATTAGAACCATTGGAAACTAGATTCAAAGATCTTTCCTACGGTATATTATGTGTTCTGTAATTCTAAGGATAAGGTGGTTAAAATGTAATTACCCTAAACTTTGCCTCTTTTTAAATTTCAGTTTCGGCAAATTATGTTCACCTCATTTATATACCACATTCATTGTATTCAATCACCTTAAAACCTTACCATATTGCACATACAACTACCTTAACATGTTATAAACAATACCAAATCAAATTTTCTAATGTTCATACATTAAATTATCACATTAGATAATCATTAACACAAGCACACACATGTTGTCCTCTAGATATCACAATGCATAACTTTTGCAATTCCAATCCAATTGCCTTAAAACTTTGTTTTCTTTATTCTAACACCATAATTCTCCATTTTCATATACAATTTGATGATTTACTGCATTAGACCAAAATTTAGCAGCCATATACACAAGTTCATATTTTTGGGCAACAACTATTTTTCACACAATTCTCACATTCCAACCCACTTTTCATGTATATTTCTTCATCTTCATCATATTTCTTCATTTAATTTACATCACTCACATATTAGACAATATTATAAGAGTTCTTTTAACATAGGTCATCTAGGGTTTTTGTCCACATCAATTCCAAACATGAAATTTTTGAAAAATTTGCTTCAAACATGCTAAATCAAGTATGCTTGACAACATTCCATCATCAATTTAATAAAATTCATGCATAATCTCCATGACCTAATTTTCCAACAGCCAAAAACTCAAATTCCAGTAAACCACAATAAGAAATAAAAACATATATAAGAAGAACTAAGTGAAAACAACTTCAAAAACATAAAATTCATTCAAAATTACCTTAAGAACAATTAATCTTTAACTTAGAAGATGAAAAGAAGGAGAAAAGAAGAAGAATTTGAAGAATAGAGAGTGGAAGGAGTGTCATACATAATTAGGCTTCCTAATTACAAAGTAATTTATTTTATTTTTAATTAAATAAAAAGTCAAGGAAGGGTCCAATCAAATGGTGACACTTGTCACCATTCCATTGGTTCCTTCCTTTTAATTATCCTTAATTATTTTATTTTTATCTTTTTAGTAAT
>CANYBF010280229.1:0-49713 GCA_948192965.1 Dalechampia spathulata
ACCGAATAAACCGATTATCAAATTCATGAAAACCGAAACCGAACCGAATTCTTTATACACCGAATAAACCGATCCAAATAAAACCAAATTAATCCATTTAAACCGAATAAACCGATCCAAATAAATTAGGGCGTACAATTAAATTAGACAAATAAATTAGGGCGTACAATTAAAAAAATTAGTATAAAATGAAACGACGTCGTTTTAGGAATCGGTTTTTCTGTTTACTCGGTTATTTGATAATATAAACCGAACCGAAAACCGAAAACCGAAAAAATTAAAATAATAACCGAACCGAACCATTAAACCGAAAAACTGAACCAAAATTACCAAATATACTCGGTTTTTTCAGTTTTTTTGGTTTCCGGTAGATTTTGCTCACCCCTAATGATACATATGCTATATATTTATTTAACATATATAACATATTAAATTATATATATTTATGTACCATACATTTTATATATATAACATATATTTAAAAAAAGTGATACAAATTTAAATGATAAGTTAAAATGAGAGGTAAAAAGTGACATTCTATATAATATCTTTTATAAAAATATAATTAGAAGATGGAAAAACTCTAGAATTAATCAATTATTTCATATGGAATGTTCAAACAATTCACCTACGATTTTACATATAAATTAAATATTAATTTATTATTTCATATTTAATGATATGATCGGATCCTCTGAAGGATTTGGACTAACTAATGCAAAACATGGCGGGAAAAGAAAAGGAATGCATGGCTTCCTTTTTATATATTTTTGAACAACGAATAATGTACGATCTCTATGAGAACCTTCTTTTGTGTGTGCGTACTAATTAATAAAAATAACACAAAATAATTGTTTAGGTTGGGATTCATTTCATCAATTTCATAAAATTAATTAAGATTTTTAACAAATAGCATGAAATAACTTTACTAGTTTAATAATATTAAACATATAAAATAAATCTTAATCTTGATCTAATGATTTTATTTTTTTATTAAATTTTTATATGATATTAGAATTTTTATAATAGAAGATATAAATTTAATATATTTATTTAGATTTAATATATATTCTCACACATAAATCAAATTAATTAATTAATTAATATAATATAAATATAAAAAAATATATTTATTTAGATGGGATATGTATCAAATGGTAGAAGGGGAAGGATTGATGATGATGGAAGAAAGGAATCAGATAGGTTAAGTGATTTATAGCTTTTGCAAGAACCAAGGCAGAAAATTAACCAACATCAAAGAATAAAGCCAACCCCCTCAACAGTCAAACAAATCAACATATAAAGATGCATCCTCAACTCATTCTAACTATCATTTTTTTTAATATAATTTAGATTTTTATATTTAATGTTTTGATGACATATATGATTTTAAATCAGTTCATTTAGTTAAAATTGAAAACCCTTTTATTTAATACGATGTTGATCTATAATTTATTAATCAGTAATATGATAATAAATTTTTATTCCGTTTAAACTTTAAAATAGAAAAAAATCTACTTTTTTTTTATATTAATCCTCCGAACCAAATAATGATACCAAAAGGTGGCGGTATTACTACAGCGAAAAGTTATTTAAAAATTTTAAATATCTTGATTATTTTGAGATCAATCATATCATATATTTGTTATGATATGAGGATGCATCATATCAATTTATTCGGGAATAATATATATTAATATTAATTACGTTAGAAGCATTTGGTGACAAAGAGTGGACCCGAGGGGCGATCATTATCAAAATAGGCACTTTTGCGAAGGCAGGTTAAAATTGTATTCTTTTAAAATGATGGCGTCAAGATGATTAGAAAAGAAGAAGGCGTAGAATGTGGATTCGGCTTCGCCCATGAGCATCTTTTATAAGGTGTCTTCTTTAATTTCTGTGCTGGATGGCTGCCTCCCTCCCTCCCTGGCCCTCTTATTCATTTAACCTATCATATCATCTCACGCACTTTCTTTTTCGGTGTATGGAATCCTAAGAAGAAAATAACTTTCTCGTTTTTTTTTTAGTTTTTTTTAGTTTTTTTTTGTGAATTTTCCACACCATATCTTCATTTGCCCAACCAATCTCTATCAATTTGGCTCATTGTAGGTTTTACACTTGATCTAATTAAAGGTAAGTATGTTTTATGACTCCAATCCATATTATTGGATCATGTTAGAGTTTTAATCTATTTTAACCTTTTTTAATCATCTTGTTATAAAAAAAAAATCAATGTATTCTTTTACTAATTACTTTAAGGTTTTTTTTTAATCATTTTAACAAGAATTTATTGATATCGAAGGTTGGAATTCATACTCTTAAATTCTTTAAAAAATACTTATTAGATTATTAAATCATTAATATTATAAGAATTCTGAATATAATTAATGTCACTATTTAAAACCAATTTTATTTAGTGACTTGGTTTATCATGTAGGGGGTTAGACCCAAAAGAAAATGCTTATAAGAATTGATATTGTATATTTAAAAGAAATTGAATATAAATAAATTACATGGATGAAATTGGAAATAATAAGCTAGGATTTGGACTAAAGTGGAAAAAAAATAAAAGGTTGAGGGAGTAATGAGCATATTTACACCAAACATGGCTTGGATAAGGGAGTGGAAACAATATCCAAAAGAGTTGAAGTTGCCAATAGCATATAATAGCAAAAACAAAAGAAAGTGAGATTCCATTAGTTTTAGAGTCAAAGGAGTCTTTGGTATCCAATTAAATTCTACATTATTTTATTTATAAATTTTAAATAGTTATTTTTTTTATAAGTTTTAAAATATTTATTAATAAAAAAAATTAAATTATGTGTGATACATATTAATATCAATCTCTTTTATTTATAACTCGTGTTATTTTTTATATCATTTTTAAAAAGTTTTTAGTCTTGATAAAATTTTTATTATTATAGAATTTCAAATTAATTCGTTGTTTAATTTTATAACTTCAAATTAATCCATTAAATATTTAGTATTATTTGATTAATATATAGCACTAACAAAAATCATATGAATGTTAATATGGAGTTCAAGAAAATAATAAATAATAAAATAAAATATTTTTCTAAATAAAAAAAAAGAAAATATAAATACATTGAAGTATGTATTTCTTAATAACTTATTTCTGGTCGATATCATAGAGGAACATATACGAATAACAATGATATATATACAAAGATTCATAAAATAATATTTATTATATATTGAGATTCAAAATAACTAAATATTGTAATTTATATTTCATTCTTAGAACGAAAATAGGAGAAGCTTATGAAGATAATTATGCAATAAGAAACAAAGATATATAATCAAATGTAATGAATGTTTAATTTGTTGAAAAGCTAAAATATATTTTTTATTATTTTTTATTTTTTCTTTTTATATCAAATTAGATAATAAAAATTAATTTTGATAAATTAAACTATTAGATAATAAAAATAATTACTATTTATATTTTATTTTGAATACAATTCTTATATTAAAATTAACAATTAGATAATAAAAAAGATTAAAAATATTCAAAGGAAGGCTTAATTATTATTTATTTTTATTGGTTACAATTACTTTATATTAATAGTTTAATATAAAAGTAATACAGGTGAGTCATTTATATCATATTCTAATTTTAATTTATTGAAATCTCATGGGATAGATTTAGATCCATAGACAATTTACATTATTCAATAACATAATAATACACTACTTTATATTATATTAAGTTAATTATTTTCTACCAATTGTTAGTAATAGTTAAGATAATTAATATTAAATTTAAATTTTTTAATAAAATTATATTTTCTTAAAAACTATTTATTTATATATTAATTTTTTATGTAAAATTGGGTGATAAAAATTAATTTTAATAAATAAAACTATTAGATAATGAAAATAATTAGTATTTATATTATTTTGAATATAATTCTTAAATTGAAATTTATTGTTATAAATGTAAATTAAAATTACACTATCAAATAATAATGAAAATTAATTTGAACAATAAAATGATTAGTATTTATATTTGATTTTTAATATAATTCTTAAATTTAAATTAGTTATTATAAATATGAATTAAAACTATAATATTATAATAATGAAAATTAATTTTAATAAATTTAGAAAAAATATTATTTTTTTAATATATTATAATATTAATAATGTAAAAGAATGAGAGATAAGATAAAAGTAGGAAATTATCATCATTTCCTAAAAATAATGTAAAATAATTAATAAGAATGAGTTTTTATTTTAATACAAACACTAAATTTACATAAATGGTTTAAATATATATAAATAAATTTATTTCAATTTAAATATAAATTTAATAGTAAATTTGAGTGAAATTATAAAAATAAAAATAATAAAAAAAGAGAATACAGAGGGTAAGTTGATACCGAAAGAACAAGTAGAATACGAGTTGTGTTTGGGCGACGGTCATTAGCGTGTTAGGCGAGAACTGTGATTATATTCCTCCATGAAAATTATGCATGAAAATGAAATATTTTCTTCTTTACTTTCTATCATTACCTTTCCTTTTATTCATAAGAATATCCCTTTCTATTTTAATTTTCAAAATTAATTTTATTTCATATTTTATAAGAAATACAAAAATAATGATTTTTTTTATATACTAAAATGAATTTATTATTAAACCTTGAAAGTAGTGTTATCGTTATAAATATTTTTAAAAATTTTATTATTTTTGAAAATTTTTAAAAAAAATATTATATTTGAAAAAGTTTTCATTTGATGGCTAAGCTTCAGTGATTATGACATAATCATAAATAAGATCACATGCCATTGCCAAAGGATGGTTCGTTTTCTTGCCTGATTCTTTTCTTTTCATCCCAATACAAATTATATTGGTGTGTAATGTCTTTAGTTGATGATGTTGATGAGCACTTGTGGTTGATCCGGATCGTCGGCCACAAGGGGATGTGTTGTTGTCCTTTTTGCTTCTACTTATGAGTTGATGGTGTTCATTTGCCACTTGTAAAAATACCATCTTAGGGTTTTCTTTTTCTTTTCTTTTTCTCCATGACAACAACTATTCACTGTTAGAAAGTTGAAGTGTACATCTTATAATACAAAATCAATGCTCCAAAAGAGTTACAACCATCGCCCACAAGCGTACTAGTCATGAACATGACAATTCCCATCAAAAATAAGTTTAAAACCTTGTACGATTCATTTTATTTTTTATTTATTTTTGAGAATTTTATTTACATAAGAGGTGTAATTATTAGAGAATTTGATTCCGATTCCGATTCCAATTCCAATTCTTGGCATAAATTAAAGTGGACTGCTGAGAACTATTTTCTGTCCTGGTGATAAATTGCACACTCTCGTCATTGATTGAAGTGGGCTGCCAATAAACACAATCATATGTCTAAAAGGGGATGAAGAAGACCTGCAAACTCCAGTCAAAAGAGACAGCTTCATTTCCATAACAATCGAACAACATGTGCCACTTGCAAATTTCAGTGGATAAAAAAGGATAGAATTTGAAAAACTCACCTCTTAGGTGAGAATTCAAATTTCATCAAAATAAAAGAATTCAATATTCAATGGATTGTTTCAGTATTTTAATAATCAAACGATGAAATTTTATAAATTGATGAAATATTTGAATTCCTTCATTTGAATTTCATCAAATTAAATGATTCCTTAATTAATATCCTTTTTCATGCTATTGACATAAGAGATATTATTTTTATTTCATTTTTTTTAATTTCTATATTATATATATATATATATATATATATATGAAAAGTTTCAAAATCATCATATCATATGATGATATATATGAAAAAAAGGAGATTTATGATGATTTCAAAATATTTTTTACAATAATCTAATATTCTTATAATTTTTAATCAAACAGAAATTAAACTTAGAATTCAAACATTCTCACCTTTATCAAAATTTATCGAAATTTAAACTCGATCAAGAATAGATTATAAGTTTTTTTTATTTTCATTGTTCTTTCATAATTTTATATGTAAAATTTATGAAAGCATGTTAAAATTTATATATAATAATAGTTTTTCTGCTTCCAATCATTGATATGAATAACATTACAAACTAAATTATTATAAAGTATTAAAAGATTTTAAATCAATATAAGATTATTTTAGATGATTATCTATTAATTAATTTAAGTCAAATATTATAATTAATTTAAAAAATCAATAAGGGAGATGTTAATATAATGCAAATAAAATACAAGGAGTTATTATTATCCTCTTCATTTATTTTTAATTGATAATTTTAGAATTTTCTTTAATTTAAAATAATTATCCATTTAAACTAAGAAAATAAAATTATTTATTTTATTTCATGATTAACATTCTTTAGTAAATGATGATTAAACTCTAATCTAAAATGATTTTAATAAAGTGTCATATTAATAAATAGTTTTGTCACTAATTTTTTTTAAAAAATAACTTTATTAACATTGTCGTAATTATTAATATAATATTATTTGTACCGCAAGAATATTATTAGATGCATGCTTTAACAAAACACATGCAACGTTGATCAGCTGTGTGAAGAATTAGGAGCATCTCTTCGGCATTTCTTAAGCTTCTTGTAAAATTCAAGAAGTTTAGGGTTTTGAAATAATGGGTCAGTTTTTTGAAATAAATGAAGTTCTAGACTTCTCATTAAATTCGATTGTTTCGCCCTTCTTTTCTTGGTTCTTGATGACGATGATAGAATCTTGGGTTTTCTTGGTGCAGGTGGGCATTCTTTCATCTCTGGGATTCTATGATCCAAAGAAGTTGGTGTCTTGAATCCATCTTCTTCTTCTTCTTCTTCTTCATGATCTTTATCGTTTACTGCCTTCATTTCTCTCACAGATTCCGCTGGCTTTGCAGATGTTGCTGCGCAGGAATCTTCTTCTTCTTTCTTTTTTTGCCACTCTTCGTTCTTGGCTTGTGATTCCTCTTCTCGTTGTTGTTCTTCTTCTTCTAGCTGTTGCCTACGTGAAATATTAAACGCCATCTCTTCTCTATATTCCTTGCAGACATAAAAGTCTGCATCATCTGGCAAAGACAGGTAGAAAATCAAAGATTCAATGAAAGAAGACATGAATATTAATATGATTATAGCATAAATCTTCCAGTCATATCATATATACAGAAGAAAGCAAATTAAATAGAGGAGAAGATATGGGTATTCGTTAAGAAGATCAAACATGGAGAAAGCATATAATGTGATGAAGATCAAACCAACCATCTGTCTCTTTGTTTACCTCATTTTCCGCATGGGGTGCTTTCTTTATTTAGAGATTAACAGTTTCTTATTTCTCTGCGCTTTTGGTTAAGTGCTTCAGATCCTTCGCCATAGGAATTCGGAGGCAGTTTGAAAGCTTCCGCACTAATTCTTTCCTCTCTCGTTTTCTGATCTAAGAATTTGTTGCTTTAAATGTCTTATTTTATAAAAGAATTCCCATGAGTTATTTAAAATAAAATATTTTATAAATATAAATATATTTCATAAAATATTTTATTCAATTTATAAATTTTAAATTAAAATATATATATTCATAAAATATTATATAATTTAAATTATTTATTTTTATAAGATTTAAAATATCATATTTTATATAAATATTTTAAAAAATATTTCATTTTAATACTGATGAGATTATATATATTTATAAATATTATGCTCTATTTAACCTTATAAATATTTAAATTAAATAATATATATATATAATATTTATATTTATCAAATATATATATTTTAAAATATATTTGAATTAATAAATTCTTAAATATACATAAAATCTTTTGATATATTTTGTTAATATATAATCAATTAATCATTAATCATTAATATAATCATTATAGTCATGTAATATCTCATATATCTAGATATCTCAATAAAAATTTAAATATTTTAATATCATGATTAATTAGATGCTGAAATGAATAATCAAAATTTAAAACGTAACAAAATCAAAATATGAAAATCCAATAGTAATACTAATTTTTTAATAAATTAATTAATTTTTATATAATTTAAAATAATATATAAATCACGTTATATAATATTACACTTTTATTACATTAGATGATTAAAATATTCTCCACCAAATATGGATAATATATTCACAGCTCATGCAATTGCAACATCTGAAAGTCGTTTATTTTATCTTTGGAATGACACTTGCCCTTATCAAATACCATCCGAGCACTGTAAGTAGCTCGGTTTAATTTCATCTGCCATGGCTAATATCCTCCAGGAACTTCAATTTGATCTTATTGAGAGTGTTGAGGGTGTCTCTAATACCTAACCTTTCCTTAGGCAAATCTGCAGAGCAATGAATGGCCAGCTGCATGACTGACGATATGCAGTCCTTTCTAGCAGAGAATTGACAATCTTCAACTCTTAGCAAATTGGTGTCTGCAATTTGATTTAGTCTTCCAGGCAACGAATCTTTAACCCATTGTTTCATGTTCATTTCCTCGTCAAACGTTTCATCCGTTGGCTTCGTTCCTGTGAAGGTCTCCATCAACAAAATGCCATAGCTATACATGTCGCCTTCGATAGAAACAGCACCTTCTGATCCATACTCTACATTTCAAATTTTAATCTGTCATCGAAATGCTTATGTATTAAACTAAACTAATCTGAAGCAAGCCTTGCATAATGTTCACATGTCAAACTAAGATGAAAGAGATTATTGAATTCGAAACATCACCTGGTGCCATGTACCCCGCAGAAGCTAACGTAATGGTTCGCATGACAGATTGCTCTTTACCGAGGAGTTTTGCAATGCCAAAGTCGCTCAAGTGAGCGACCATATCCTCATCTAGTAGGATATTGCTTGGCTTCAAATCGCAATGGATAATTGGTGTCGTACAGCCATTATAAAGGTAATCTAGTGCCGATGCAACATCAACCATTATATTCAACCTTTCAAGAATGTCCAGGAAAAGATGGTCAGAATGCAACAATTTTTCTAGGCTATGGTTGGGCATAAACACCATGACTAATGCTTTAAAATCAGTGCTACAGCAACATGTGATTATCTTGACGAGGTTCCGATGGCGAATCATGCGTAGTACTTCACACTCAACATAGAAGCTCTTGAATGCTCCTTCTACTTGTAAATTGAAAACTTTTACTGCAACCATCATGCCATCAGAAAGAATTCCTTTATATACAGACCCAAAACTTCCTTCGCCAAGCAAGTTTATCTCATTAAATTTATCTGTAGCCTGCTCAATCTCTAGATAGGAGATTTGTTTCAGTTTTGCTGAAGGTGACAATTGCCCTTGCTCAGTCCTTGCCAATCTCGAATTTCGCTTCCAAACCATGATGATGAAGACGATTAGTGCCAAAACTGTAAATCCTATAGCCAGTATTACATATATCAGGACAAGTTTCTTGTGGGTGCTGTTAGTGTTGCAAGGTTGAACTTGAAATTTTGCGATCCCACATAATCCTTCATTCCCTGCAAATGATTTAGCTGAAAGCTTTCCAAAAGATCCTTCATTTGGTATTTCTCCTAGTAACTTGTTGAAAGATACATTAAAATTTGTAAGATACAGCAGTTTCACCAAGGACTTGGGAATTTCTCCAGACAGACTGTTGTTTGATAAATCCAAGAACTGCAAGCTTATTGCATCACCGAATGACGAAGGAATAGAGCCTTCCAATTCATTATTAGCTAAAGAAAGGTAAGCCAAATCTTTTAGGATGCCAAAGGTAGGTGGGATATTACCTGATAATTGATTCCCTGACAAGTCAATGAGTGTCGCTACTTTCAAATTTCCAACATCTATTGAGAGAGAGCTGCTTAAAGAATTGGATGATAAGTCTAACTGTAGGATATCTTTAAGCCTCCACAAGGTTGAAGGTATTGTAGAACTGAAGTTGTTCAATCCTAACGAAAGAATCCTTAAAGAATCGACACTACCTAAGCATGAAGGGATTGGTCCAGAAAGTTCATTCATCCCCAGATTTAGGTAACCCAAACTCTGTAAATTACATAACTCAATTGGTAAAGACCCTTGTAATTTATTATTTTCAAGATATAAAGCCTGGAGCTTCTTTAAATTTGCAATTGAAGCAGGAACGGTACCTCTCAAATCATTTTCTCGTAAAACCAACTCTGTCAAGCTGCTCAAGTTTCCGATTTCTTCAGGAATGGTGCCCATTATTCCGCAAGCATCTAGTACTAACCCTTCAAGAGCGAAGGATAAATTTCCAAAAGAATTTGGAAGAGTGCCATTCAACAGATTCTTACCGAGTGATAAGAGTCTCAGATCTTTGCATTTCGCCAAAGATGAGAAGATGCTCAAGCCGGATGCTAAAGATTTGGAAGTTAGGTGATTTTGAGCCAAATCGATCGTCTGTAGAAATCTTAAATTTCCAAGCTCGTCAGGAATAGGGCTAAAGAATGAGTTGAGCACCAAGCTTATGTGAACAAGCTTAGAAGCATTAGATAAAGATTTAGGAAGGGAACCATTGAAGTTATTTTCTCCAAGAAGAAGTTGTTCAAGATTCGGAAGCTGAAGGCCCAAGCTTGGAGGTAGATTGCCTGACAAATCGTTACATGGTAGAGATATTATTATCATTGCTGAAGCATTGTAGATTCCAGAAGGAACGAAGCCAAATAACATGTTCTTTCCAAGATTTATCTCTTCTAGGTTGGCAAGGTTTTCCATTTCATATGGGATTGTACCTGCCATGATTCATATACCGTCATTGTCATTACACTTGATAAAAGTGAAACAGCAAAGCCATTAAACGAGTTGTACTAAAATATAGTTAGATTGTACCTGTGAAGCTGTTATCACCAAGATCGAGTATCTTTAGCCGGGTCAAGTTGCTTATAGTAGAAGGAATAGAACCAACTAAACCACTTCTTGGTAAGCTTAATGCCTCCAAATTAAGAAGATTCCCAGTAGATATTGGAATTTCAGTGCCTGTAATGCAAAAAATCTAACCCTGATTATTCAATTGTTGCTCATCACATGAAAATCATATGCCAATCATTTTCGTCCCATTACAAGTGTGCATGTTCATCATAAATAGTGTTAAACAAGAAATATTCGGTAACTGTACCACTAAAGTTGTTGTGGCCAAGATACAAATGTTGAAGCATGGTCAGATTCCAGATATCCTGGTCAATGCTTCCTTGGAAGTGATTGAAGGACAAAGACAGTTTGTTTAATTGCCTGCATGCACTCAAACCGGAAGGAATTGGACCAACAAACAGGTTCTGGCTCAAAGAAACCACTTCCAAATTGGGAAAATGAGCGAATGTTTTAGGTGGGAGGCCCCCTATAAGATTGTTGACCATTAGATCCAGAATCCGAAGTGAAGACATGTTGCTCCATGTCTCGGGCAAGGGACCTGAAAGCCGGTTATAGCTTAAATCAATTTTCTCCAGGGAAGAAATGTTGAAAATACCTGAGGGAATGGAACCATAAAGCTCATTGTTTTGCAAATACAATAATCCCAGGTTACGAAGATTTCCGATAGCTTCTGGAATATGACCATGTAGCCTGTTAAAAGACAGGCCAAAAGCGTTGAGCTTTGAAAGGTTGAATAAGGATGGCGGGATAGAGCCTGCAAGTGATAACTCCTGATGAGAAAGCAATTGATCACAATAAAAGTGAATTGCAGACAAAGGTGTGCTAGAGAGATACCTGTGAACATGTTAAAGGCTAGACCCAATCGTTCAAGCCGAGTGAAAGATCCGATCCATGATGGGATCTGGCCATTCAAGTGGTTAAGATTGAAAATGAAGGATTTCATCCGGCGTAACTGGGCGAGCTCACTCGGGAGAGAGCCATGGAAACTGTTGTCGTGGAAGGAGATGAAAGCAAGGAAGGACAGGTTTCCAAGGTGGGGAGGTTGTGCCTGTGAGGTTCATGCGACTGAGATTTAAAGCCGTAACTCTGCCATGGCGAGGACCACAAGTAATACCAATCCAGTTGCATGCAGATGTAGCTGTAGACCAGTTGGTGGCCAAAACGTTGTGAGGGTCAGCAATGACATGAAGTTTAAGGGCAAGGAGAGCATCCTCATCGGTAGCGATGTTTGTGATTCCATGGGCTAAGAAACTATGCAATAATATCAACAACCAACTGCAGGAAATCAAGCAAGCCACCGTTTTCTTCTCCATCAGGATAACTCCAAGCTCAAGACGAGAAATAGTGAGTCATGTGTTCTAATACAAATTCATGGATGCATTTATCAAGACTAATCAAATTAATAGATATAATATTATTTGTTTTATATTTATTCATTTACTATGTATACACACACTTGCAGTGATCAAGACTGTAATCAAAATGACCGGAGTCGACTCTTCTTTTTTCCACAAAATGAAGTCCACATCTCACCACTTAATACGTTTTAGATTATGGGACGAATTTTATTATGAAATAGATATTTTATGTAATAATAAATTAATATATTATTATCATTCATAATTATTATTTTATTTATTTTAAAATTTTTATGATATTCATCATATGGTAGAAAATAATATAATACTTTGAATATTGTTTAAAATTGGGGCCTTCGTTCTTCTCCTCTTTCATCCATCTTTCCCCTTTTCATACTTCAATTTGCAGGGCCACTCTTGCTTGTAGAAAATTCTACAATTGACACGTGGTTTCTCAGAAATAAACTTCCAATCAATCAGAATATGATAATTTGTCGGTTATCTTTTAGTCTATAATTGCAATAGACATAAGGTTACGATTGTGATCTTCGTCGCTCCTCTTATTCAAGAAGCACGACACCCAACTTCTAAAATTTCATTCCGTAGATTTGGGCAAGTCTGGATTCCAATCTCTTCATAGCTTCAATGACAATTAATAGTTCCCAGCAATAAGATTTCAGCTTTTAAAATGAGGGATTTGCACTCAATTTTTGATGTATGTTAGAGATTTTTTAGTAATTTAAAAGGACAATATATTATTTATCCATGGGCCTGATTGAAAGTCTTCGTGCTTTTGACAATCATTCATTAATGGCAGAAACTGAGATTGAATCTTGATGCAAAGGAAGTCCTTTATCATATTGCTAGCATTTCTTGACAATCCTTTCTATATAGGGTAATATTTTCTTCCGTTCTAAATCATATTATAGAAAACTACCACTTAATTATGACCAAAAAATCTAAACCTTTCCCAAAAAATTGCTTAAATATATATTACACCGTCGACGTTATGATTAAATAATGGAAACTAAAGAGCAATAGAGCTGAAAGTAAGACAAACAGGAATCAGATACTATCATGGCTAATAAATATAATTAATCCGGCAAAAAAAGAAAAAGAAAAGATGATACAGATAACAACAACGGGGTGCCATGTTTAACTAGTGACGTTGTCAAATTGCCAAGGATTGAACTCTACCGAGCCAAAGTGAACCTCCTCTACGGTATCAGAGGCATCGATGGCCGCACGATGCTGCGTATACTTGCCGTTGAATTGGTAAACTTCCAAATCACCCCATGGAGTAGGGTGGATGTCATTGGTTGGATCGAACCATCTAGGAACAAACTGTTGCTCCTTTGCCTCTCGGCTCCTCTTCTCGGCTCTCTGTCTCTCCTCCAGACTACAACACAAGGCAAACAAGTCTTCATTTCAGTTCACCAATCATCCCATTAAAAATAGAAAAGGACAAAGGCAATCAACTTTATAACCAAGTTAACAAAGAAATTCATGCAAAATTTTAGACATCAATGTCTTCACCTTCTCTCTCACACACGCACAGAAAGACCTAGTCATATGGGCAAGTTTTGCCCTGGATTGGGCTGAATCAGGCCGTGAACGGATGGATCAGGCTGGATAAGGTTCCATCACAGCGCGGAATGGTTCAGCCGTTCAATAATTATCTATCTATCTATATATATATATATAGATCAACCAAGTCCATTTCTTTTTGTACATAAGTTCAACGGTAAATATACTTGCATATTTAAGTTCAAATCCCCCTTTTTGTTGGAATAGACTGGTTAGTTCAGACTGGAAATGGAGCCAGGTTTGAATTGAACTGAACCAGACAGTGAACTGGAACCGTCCTGTTGACAGTTAAGTTCAGGTTCCTCATAAATATGAACCTGAACCACCGGTTTATGAACCAGGTCCAGGTATGGGCATGGGCATGGGCATGGGTATGGGAATGGGCATGAGCATAAAGACAGAAAGAAGGACAAACCTGCTCTTCTCATGACCAGCTTTGGCTAGATCGCCCATCTCAAGGGCGTATCTGTCAGGACGCAGGCGGGAGTCTGATGCTAATAACTTCTTTGGAGCAGTGTCGAAGCTGTTGATCTTGTGCGCAAAATGTGTAAATTGAAATTTGTCATTTTTTGGAGCTTCTGCAACTTTCCATACCTGCAGAACAGCAATAGTAGAATCTAGGTCTGTTAGTTTGTTCCCAAAAGGTTATTTTACCATCAGACCACAAATTATTAATTTACTAAGATAACTGACGACTGAACCGTCTACGATGAAAAAAATAGAAATAATAATTTATATAGAAGCAGAGGCAATCCATCAATCTCTCAAAAACCTACGCATCCATGAATTTATGTATTTTCCAGAAACAAAATTCTAAATATATTCCAAGAATAAAAGAACGCAAACGTAGTTGAGATGGAGATCACTGCTAATTGCACCCTTAAAAATAGGTTCCAGTATCAATAATAGTAGTACGGATAACCACAGGGATGTCCATAGCAGTAAAGCAAAAGGTATATACAATCAAAGGATTTCAACTAACTGCCAAAAACAGGAAGAAAACAGCAGTTATGCTAACCTCCTTTAGTTCAGTGCCTGGACGTGGTTCCCCCTCCAGATCACAAGGTTGATAACTTAGTGACTCGTTCCACTTTCCAGTCATCAATATTTTGGGCTCCTCAGCTGCATTATACACATATCCATCTACTTCATAGCGACCAGCGCTGCAGATGATCATTAAAACAACAAATGTATTTGAGAGAAAAGGATGAATATTAAAAAAAACGACGGCTAAAATCCTCATTCAATAGAAGTGCACTCCATGAGGAGCCATGTCAGCCCACAGCCCAAATGAATAACCAGCTTAATCAAGGTCTGTGTTTTACAAATTATAGGGAACAGAATAACCTGATTAGTCTAAGGTCATGAATGCCTTTGATAACCAGCTTAAACAAGCACTGATTCTAAAGCCTTGATTCACAAAAGAAATCAAGACCAGAAGAAGTTAATGAAAGTTGGAGCAAAATAAATATAAGTTCACGTAGCATATCCCAGGATAAGAGGATAAGAGGGTGTCTTGCTACATCAGCATCAATGGATATGACACGAATTGAAATAAAATTAGAAACGAAAAAGAAAAAGAAACCATCACAAACATTGGCATAGTTATCGAAGGAGTAAGGCACCCAGGGCGTGGGAAACAAGATGAGCGGATTAAAAACATGAAAGACTAATTTATCAAAAATTTCTGAATCACTGAAATGACTCATCATCAAAGGTTGTACCCATGCACAGAAAAGAAGATGCAAGGCAAAGCCATTCATGAGGTATGTGAAGCTCTCATTTATCAGAATATGCAAATAGCTAGTGAGGAGGAAGAACACGAGGAGGACCAACAGGAAGGCCAGGGCATGCGTCCTAGAGCTTAATTGATCCTAGAGCCTGGGTTAAACACGACCTATCATACTCAAGACAAAAACCAACACTATCAAAAAAAGGAGAGCAATCATACCCAAACCAACCACAAGGTTGAAAATATAGTACAACTTTATCCCCTGTTGTCATGTTTGTCAAGACCATCTCCCCAGATGAGTCGATCCAAGTCCGTCCAAAGATTAAGTTGCTAACTTTAGTGAGAGGAGGGACTAAATCCAAAACTACACCATCTCTTTTTAGAGTTACACGTGTCCTGCAGACATGTCATATAAGAGTAAGAATAAAAATTTTGCTCTTGATATAAATACTAATCATGTTTTAATATGATTATTGATTCTCTATACAGAATCATACAGAGCAAAACGTTACGGCACCAGGGAAAGGATATCAAATGAAATTAATAGTTGTAACAGCAAAAGATAACATAAAAGATCTAAACTGGATTGGAGAGCAAAGAACAAAATTAATAAAATATTCAGTGCTTTAAAACGATTGCACAAAACTATCCAGTTGACACAAAAGAATCATCACAATTGATCAATGAGTCCAGATCATACTTGTGCTATTATCTTACTGTATAAATGTGATTTCTTGAAGTATTACAATGTTATATAATGGCCACTGATTTCACTTGATATCAAGGTCATTATCTCCTTGAAAAGAATTAAAATGATGTTACCATTTTTTTTTCTCCCTTCACAACCATGACAGGATGATATCAAAACAAAATACAAAAGAGACATGGAACCAGAAGAGACCATGAAGCTAAAATGTTTTACCTTCCAAGAGGATAGATCTCAATCGAGTTCCCCAAAAATTTAGTTTTCACCTTTGAAGTTATATCATATGTGAAATGCTCATTTTCAGCATGTCCAGCGCTAATTGGAGGATGATGGCTAACCTATGAAATGGATGAGAAAAAGAAATCAACTTAGGTGCCTCAAAAAATTCGAAACAACAAATAAGAAACATCAGCAAGAGCCATAATAAACATTACAGCTCAACCTTCAGTTGCAAACAAATATGTGTATCAACTCACCTGCTCAGATATGAATGTAAAACCACCATGATTAACCAGTTCATAAGTCTCACCAAGAATGGGATTAAAAGGCTTCCATGCGCGTTGGTAGGCATAATAGACAGAAATGAAAAATGATGCTGCAATCAGTCAAACCATCAGCCCTGAGCCACAAAAAGCATCATGCACATGCATGGAAATAAAAGTGCAGAGGAGAATAAGCTCTTACCAGCATACACCAAACGCATGTAGGGATCCTCACATTCATCGGCAAGATCTAACAAGTGAGAATACTCCATCAACTGTGACAAACATAACACTCTTTAAGTAGATATTGCAGATTGAGGTGAAGAGCACAAAGAAAATTAAATTTTGAAAACACAATATGGACCTCTGCCATTTTTTGCAGCATTGACATTGGCTCAAAAATAAGAACAGGAAGGGTCACCATAGATGTGACATCTGATCCTATGTACTCCTGCATCAGCTTCCAATAGCTGTCCCTGTCCTGGAAAAGTCAAAAGCCCCAGGAAATGAATGCTATGCATTTCTGGTATAGATAAAAATTTGAAATTGTATTTACACCACACAATGCTTTAAAAACTTCATTCAGTTAATTACAAAAGGTAACTTCTTATCCACATTTACAGACAGCATTTGTAGTATACAAAATTGTCTAGACATGATGAGTCAGCTACCTAACCTAAGCACCAAGAAAAAGTGAAAAGCAAGTGGAGTTTTGGCTCATATTTTTCCACAATGTTGATTAGGCCATCTTAAAATTAATGATCATAAAAGGCTTCAAAAGCCCACGCTTTCCATATTCAAACTAAACTGGAATGCATGTTATTTCTCTTGAAGAAGAGTCTTACAGGATGCAACTAACTTTTAAGAAAAAATTGACACTTTAAGAAGGCACAATAATATGCACGAATAGCCTTTGCAAGCCTATCCTTTTCTGTTTATTTTTTACTGTATTTTTATTTTCCATCCATTTAGCCCCTGTTTGTTTAAATCAACAAGACTACCCTAAATACCACCAAAATGGGTAAAAAAATGTATTATTACAAGCTCAAAAACTAAGATATGCCACGTCAAATACCCATCAGCTTAATCTATAGAACCATGCACCACCAATCATCTCCTCTCTTCTTTAATTCAACACCCAAAAAAGTAGGCCAAAAGTTAATGTGATGTACCTCTGGCTTCCATCTTCCTCTCCTTGCTTCTTCTTCAGCATCTTCATTACCTCCTTCAGGATTAATAACTTCTAGCCCTTCATATCCCACTAACCTGAAACACGAAAACTGATGATAAGAACTTAAAAGGAAAAAGCCGCATCTATCGGCAATTTCCTCAACAGATGCTAAAAGTAATAATAATAAAAATAATAACAACAACAACCAAGCTCAAAAGACAGAATCCCTGAAAGTTGCAAGTATCCATATCTAGTAAGCTTGAACATCAAGGTAATGAAATGGTTAATTATGTTAAGCACTCCAGAAACAAAATTATGGATCTTGTATCAATAACATCTACAGTAAGCTTGCCTGTATTAGAAGGATCAGTATCGTATGATAGACATAAATCTAAAACAAGTAAAAACCATTTCCTGGCGCAAAACATATGCAATTGATCCCAAATCAAGATTTCTTTGTTTCATTTTCAAAATACTGTGAGGAATTAAGCCGTATAAGAAAAAAAACAGAATCCAAACAAAGCACAGCAAAAATCCCATCGCAATCAATTACTTCAAGCATCTAAAGACCAGAAAGAGCACGATAACTAAAATCAGAAACGACAACTGAATCAAATAAAAAAATGAAAAAAGGTAAATTCCAAAAAAAAAAGGAAACAATTCACTACAAAGACAGATCTGAATACCCGTTGACTGATCTGGTCATGGCGGTACTGAAATTGGATAAACCGGAAACGATAGACGAGAAGAATCCACCGCTTTGTTTAGGATCATCGTGAGCCATTTTTCTGGTTTTCTTTCAGCAAACAAACAAAGAAACCCTAAACCTCTTTCAATCAGCACAAAAAGGACCGAAACAAGACCTGGAGATTGCGCCGGTTTTCCAAATTGAAACTACGGAAAGAATAAGAGGAGAGGATCTGTATGCTTTTAGGCCTGGTTGGCGCTTATTTGATTTTGAAGTAAGAAAAGCAGAATGAAAAATTCTTTTTTATTATTTTATTATTTTATATTTCTCCAGTTGTTGAATATTTGCCTGTTCCGCTGGTGCTTGCTTATACACCGTTGATCTAGATATTTATGGTCAATCCTATGGTTTATACATTGGATTAAATTTAAATGTTAAATAAAAATAAAAATAATAAAATATTTTCCGATATATTAATTGCGATTTAATGTTTTTATTGAATTAATATTATTATTATTATTATTATTTTATAAATAATTTTCAGAGGGAGGAAATAATGACGTGATTGGTCCAAGAGTTTCCAGAAGAGCCAAGTTGAATAATAATCCAAGTAGGCGGCTAAAGGCACAGGTTGCATGTTCTGCATCACCTGTATACGATTCTCCCTCCATAACCCATCCCCTTTTAATAATGCTGGAAAAAAAAAACATTTTTTATTTATTATTTTTCTAATAATAATAACATTTTTTAATACCTTTAAAAACAAAGGGAGGTTTATGATGGGAGAGTATTATTAATTTACAATATTTGTCATTTTATATTTACTGAAATTTTAATCATTAATTATATAACAGATCATGGATTGATTTAATAAAATATATTATACCTTTTAATCATAAGTATGTTTAATTAGTACAGTAATTAAGGGTTAAACTGTAAAGTATCATTTTCAAGTACTTTTAGATATGATTTTAAGGTGGAATTTCTGATAATGAACACAGATGTGCAATGCACATGGTTATGACATGGGCAGGGTTTTTATCAAACCATATTAATAAATTATATGCAAATTCATTTTTAGATATTGTTGTATATTCATGTCAATTATTTTATTTTGTTATTTATCATAATTTATGTTAATATAAAATAAAAATGTTTATAAAAAATAATCACGATACAGCTATTTAATATATATATATATATATAAACATTATTTCGCCTTTTTTTTGTGAAGTTTTTTAATAATAAATCAAGACGGACATGAAAATGTAGGTAAGTAAAACGCCGTCTGTGGGGATCGAACCCACGCCCACGTGGTTAAAAGCCACGCGCTCTACCTCTGAGCTAAGATGGCCACGCGCTCCATATCTGAGCTTAGATGATCAAGTGATCGGTGTAAAAACCCATTAACAGAGAAAAATCAAACCGTTAAAAGGAGAAAATACAAATCGCCGTCTGTGGGGTTCGAACCCACGACCACGTGGTTAAAAGCCACGCGCTCTACCTCTGAGCTAAGACGGCCACGCACTCCATATCTGAGCTTAGATGATCAAGTGATCGGTGTAAAAACCCATTAACAGAGAAAAATCAAACCGTTAAAAGGAGAAAATACAAATCGCCGTCTGTGGGGATCGAACCCACGACCACGTGGTTAAAAGCCACGCGCTCTACCTCTGAGCTAAGATGGCCACGCACTCTATATCTGAGCTTAGATGATCAAGTGATTGGTGTAAAAACCCATTAATAGAGAAAAATCAAACCATTAACAGAGAAAAATCAAACCGTTAAAAGGAGCAAATACAAATCGCCGTCTGTGGGGATCGAACCCACGACCACGTGGTTAAAAGCCACGCGCTCTACCTCTGAGCTAAGACGGCCACGCGCTCCATCTCTGAGCTTAAATGATCAAGTCATCCGTGTAAAAACCCATTAACAGAGAAAGAGCAAACCGTAAAAAGGAGAAAATACAAATCGCCGTCTGTGGGATCGAACCCACGACCACGTGGTTAAAAGCCACGCGCTCTACCTCTGAGCTAAGACGGCCACGCGCTCTATGTCTGAGCTTAGATGATCAAGTGATCGATGTAAAAACCCATTAACAGAAAAAAAATCAAACCGTTAAAAGGAGAAAATACAAATCGCCGTCTGTGGGGATCGAACCCACAACCACATGATTAAAAGCCACGCGCTATATCTCTGAGCTAAGACGGCCAACACGTCATCCTCAATAATGCAGTAAAAAGAGCAAAAACAGAAAATCAAAACCTTTGTTCACAAAAAAGAGAAGCAAAAATACAAAAATGCACCGTCTATGGGATCGAACCCACGACCACGTGGTTAAAAGAAACGCGCTCCATCTCCGGCGGACAAGCCATCGTTGTAAAAACGCACCAAAAGAAAGATCAGACCGCGTAAAAAGGAAAAATTACAAATCGTCATATGTGGGGATCAAACCCACGACCACGTGGTTAAAAGCCACGCGCTCTACCTCTGAGCTAAGATGGCCACGCGCTCCACCTCGGAGCTGAGACGTTCAAGTCACGGTAGATAGATTGAATAGAAAAAAGATTTAAAAAAAAAACCCGCGTAAAAACCTACAACAGAAAAAAGGTAAAATTACAAATCACCGTCTGTGGGGATCGAACCCACGAAAGGTAAAATTACAAATCGCCATCGCCGTCTGTGGGGATCTAACCCACAACCACCGTCTGTGGGGATCGGATCGAACCCACAACCACGTGGTTAAAAGCCACGCGCTCTACCTCTGAGCTAAGACGGCTAGACAATATCTTGCGACACAAGCATAATTTCAAAGCGGTATTATGCTTGAATCGTATCCTCCCATCAACGTGATAGGTTTATTTTAATTCTTTGATTAAAATTGTTATTTGGGAATGTTATTTTAAAAAATAGTTAAATAGGTGACTTTTCTAAAAAGTAATTATACATAAAATTAAAGAATCAAACAATTAATTTAAAATCTCATCTTAAAATACAATGTGAAATCAATTCTTAGTACTTGGCATTTTTAAGGCAATATGTTTTTTTGCCAATAATACTTTTTTTTTCTATTATGTTTTAAAATATTGACAACATAAGAAGAAATATTACCGATAATTTTGTTTAATTTAATTATTTATAATAATCGATAATTAGTAGTTAATTAATAATGAAATCATATGTTTTAATAAATTTTTATTAGATATGATTATTAAAATATAAAATAATGATTAAGATTATAAATTATTTTAACATCATATATAATTTTTTAATCAATTAATTTAAAAATATATGATAAATTTAATTTAATTTAAATATCTAAAATTGCAAAAATTATTATAATATTTAAATTGTGCTAACAAAATTTTATATGTAACTAACATTAATTAAATGAATTTTTTAAAAATATATTTTTATATTTTATGAATTTTGAAAAATTAATCATTAGGATCTCCAAAAACAAAAATTATACCAAACGTCCTCTTAGAATTGTTTAATTAAGTTGTTAATAATAATTAATTAGCTAATAGATATTGGATTTTTAATTATATAATCTATTGTAATGTATATATGAAATTACTAAAATATGTGAATGTTAATCTTCATTAATATATTTATCCATGATTTTTGTTTTAATTACATGAGATAGTAATTATTATTTATTATTTATCTTTAGATAAAACAAATTAAATATTATGGGTTTTCTACAAAAAAAGTATTTTAATTAAGCTACAATGAAAATAAATTGTCTGAAAAATAAAAAATAAAAGTAAGAAATAATTTCAAGAAAGAAATTTTAGAAAATATCATAATATTATATCGATTCGAACTCAGCCAACAACAATAATATATCATAAAATCTAAATCGTCTGACATTAGAAACAACATACTAATTTAATAACCATACAAACCACATTTTATTGGCTTGCAGCATGATATTCATCATAAACTACATTTTCCCATCAATGGGTTGGTGAAAAATAATGTATACTAACTTCACCAATCTTCATCTTCACTGGTGGTTGGTAAAATAACATATCTATGATACCCTTATAGAGGATTTTCACTGAATGAATGCAATGAATGGTACAGTCAATCGTGTTTAAATTGGTTGTTCATACCTTGCTCAGTAACCGGCTTGAGAAATGAATTGCCAGGGAAGTGGTAATGGAAGAGTGCCCTTTGTAATCATATCAGAATCATCTTAGAACTCTGTTTGAGCTTAAGAAGAAGTTTTCTTCACCTGCAAGTGTAGAATGAAGTCTTCCTGCAGCCCAACCATTGTTCATAGGACGAGCAGCTACTCGAGCTGGATCACCGGTCACTCGACTTCCATCCATCTGTCTTTCAAATTCTGGAAGACCACTTGCCTTTCTATCTTTTCTTCGCATCCTTTCTTCATCCCTTTCTTTCCTCAGCCAGCTTTCCACCGTTCTCTGCAAATGCCACGTCATTGATTCATTAGCCATTCAGAAAGCATAAATTACACAAGTATGTAGATGTCTTATATAATCAATGAATTAAAGAAAAATGACCTGAACAACCCTAAACTATCATGATTCTTGGTTTCAACAATACCCTAAACTATAAATTTTTGTATATTGTATCCTTGTTGAGTGTGTTGTTGGACATTTTAAGGATTATTACATGTTTGTTTAATATTTTTACACTGTATAAAGCTTCACTTTCGTCCTATCAGTAGAAATAATCTGGACAAATGCATTTGAATATATTTTCAAATTGAATGATTTATAGAAGTTAACTTGAATGGACTCCTAGATCAATACATTTGAACATCTACTCATGTGTATTTGTTACAAAAATATACAAAAAAAAAAAGTTATTTCAGTTTAGATAAATCTAATACAAAAAAAAATGTTTAAGATGAATTTGAAAAAAAAAAGCCTAGTTTGGAGATTTTTTTTATCATTTTCTGTAAAGTTTAAATGCATGATTCAAGAAATAGAAACGCACCATGAGAGACAGATTACTGATCTCCTTCATTTTTGCCATTGGCAATGCCAATTGCAACTTTCCATGAGCCACATAAACCTACCAAAAAAAAAAAAATGAGTCGAGGTGTTGTGGAGACCAATTATTTTATGCCAAAGAGCTATTAAAGCATAAAGGAAAAGTAACGTACGATATGAGAAGGCCACTCCTCTAAACCATCAAATATGTGTGTTGCATAAATTATTGTGGCACCCCTCCCGTCACATTCATTTCGTAGGAATTTCAGAAGATCAGCCCTTGCTAGCACATCGAGGTCAACCGTTATCTCATCAAGAAGAAGCACCTAGATAAACAAACAAAGCAGATGAAAGTGAAAAAACATGGAAAAAGAACCCCGATAACATAATAATTGCAACAGCCTTGCAGCTGTGTAAATCCCAAGCAAATGTTCTTGGTCTACATGAAGTTTAAAGTTTTTATGTTGAAGTCATCTATGAGAATTCATTCATAAATGAATATTCGTTCAATTATATGCAAATGAAACAAATTTATCAAAAGAATTTATCCAAACAAAAGGTTAAGAATGCGTATCATACAAATGATGGCAGACCTTGAATGGCTTTAGCAGGCCCATGCAAATTTGTACTCGCCTTCTCTGACCATCAGAAACCTTGTGCATCCTCCATGACAGATCAATGTCTAATACCTAAACGACCAAGAAAGAAAGCTTCATTATCACGGACATTTGCAGCAAAATAAAACAGCAAAAGATTGCCACAATTTCGTTAACAGAAGCCAACAAAGAAAATAGTCATACAACAATTCCACCATCATGAAGAGTAGCACTGACCAAATTCTTTGACTAATGCATAAATGAATTATTTATATCAGAATACCAATACCCTATTTGGCATTGAGCTTCACCAGGTAGGAACGTCACTTTGTTAAAAAGCAGGTTGCTTAATTGTTTGGTAAAGAAATAGAATCAAGTTTAAATTGGAGCAAAATGGAGTTTCGAAGAAGCATCTTTTAATTACTTTTGCCCCACTAAAGTTTTAATATATTGTCCTCTTGGTTAAACAAATTCTTTTTACCAAACACTAAAAACAACTTTTCTCGAACGCAGGTTTGACTTCAGCATTTTATTAGTGGATCATAACAACAATACCAAACTGGTTCTAAGAAATTCGTCGGGCAGATTGATCATTACATTTCTATACAATAGTCCAATATCATGGATATTGATCCACAATAATTTTATTTAACTCCGGGTATATTCTTGTTTCACTTTAAATTTTACAATTTCAAACAGAAACAAATTAAAAACTGGTAATTTGTGCACCAAAGCAGCAAGAAGAAAGAAAAAGACAAGAAAACCCAAAATACAAATAATGTGGAAAAAATAATGTATAGTATGAAAAAGGTCATGCACAATCCTACAAGCAAGATGCAATAGATCTACCAAACAAAACTAATTTGCAGGTTCTATGATTCAGTACAAAGGCAGAAGTTAGAAGTTGAATACCCAAAACAAGTATTCTAGACATAGAAGGCTACCTTGATGAGTTGATTTCTTCTGGCAGGATCAATTCCTGCCACGCCAAATATCATTTTCTCAGCAGAAACATCCATTTGAATTGGAACCTCAAACCCAGCAAATGCAACCTCCCTTCTCCACTACCATACATCACATACTATAATTTAATAATTTAAACAAAAAAATTAAAGGAAAAAGAAAAGAACCCTAACCTCGCCGCCGAGATAACAGAGATCACCAGAGGATGTCAACTGTGTATCATGAAAAGCAGACCGTCCTAACACTCGAACCATTTCACGCTCCACCATATGTTTCCCTCCTAATATCTTCAATATCGTTGTTTTCCCTGCTCCCGATCTTCGATTCTCAATTAATGAGTTAAAAACAAGCTCGCTAACAACAAACAAATTAAGTTAAACTAAACTAAATTTAAGTTAAAATTCAGAACTAACCAGCGCCATTTGATCCAACAAGAAGGCATCTATCACCTGAGCTCAGAGTAAGATTAAAATCGTCAATCAAAGGTTTAGAACCAGGCGGTGGATGTCCGTCGATTCCCGGGTAAGTAAATCTTAGACCGTTGATCTCGACTGTCGGCATCGCACCTTCCATTTCTCCCTCTCTCTTGAACAAAAAACCTTTGTTTTCCTTCCTCTCGTATATTGTTCTTCACCTCACCTACCTCCCAAATCAAGATCCCCCTGAAAAAAAGTGCAATTACGTGGCATGTTGAGTATCGCAAGGAGTAAATAACTAGACACGTGGCAGTTTGGTACTTGTTGTCTTTGGGATGAATACAAAACGATTCGAGTGTAGAGAATTATGTTTTTTTTTTTTCTGAAACGTATTTTGGATTCTGACCGAAGGAAATGGCGGCAATTGACAGTCTCTATGTTTAACAATAAATCGGGCGCTTTGATCTTTTCATTGGCGAAAGTTGGCTTTTGGTAGGACTCTTAATTAGGGCTGTACAAAAAAACTCAATCAAATTAAAATTAATAAATTATTTTTTATTAAGTATATTTCTCAATTAAGATTTTGGATTTACATAACAGATCAAATTAAATTTATATATGATTTACATTTTTATCATATATATATTATATTTCTTATATAATTAAAATTGAATTTTAGTACAACAATTAAATTATTATAGTTATCAAAATAAAAGTTTTTCTTAGATAAAATAAAATAGATATCTCATATTTATAATTTAGTTTTAAAATTTACCCTTATAACTTATGTATATATATATATATATATATATATATATGATATTTGAATTATATAAATAGTTTCTTATACTCCTTAAATTAAGATTGTGATTTTAATGATGCTCATATGTGAAGTTAATTTCAATCATAAACAAAATATTTATAGAATTCGAGGAATAACTTTTATGACAAATATATTGTATGAATATCATATTGTATATTTATTGAAGGTTAAAATCTAAACTCGTAATAGTAGTAATTTTTCAAAAATTACATATTTGAATATCTTTATTTTATTTTATTTTATTTTTTAACTTATAAAATTAAGATAATAAATAACCTTAAAATTAAAGTTTATTTCAATTATATTTTTCCTAATAAATTTTTTTAATATTCAAAATATTTTGATTTTATAATATTTTAAATTTTAAATATTTTTAAAATAATGATTAAAAATTTAAAATTTGATTAATCAAGTATTATTTTATAATTAATCGATATTTCTGATTAATAGTTAATAATAAGTAAGTGGTCCATCAAGAACCTTACTCGCCTAAGTCAGCTGTATTGGTACTATGATCTCTACGTTAGGTTTGCCACGTTATGAAAGTTTGGTCAAATTCGTTATGTCTTGCCGCTCTAGGATCTACCATAAATTTGATTAAATTAAATTAAAATATTAACTATAAATTTGACAAAACTTTTTAAAATATTTATAAAAACATTAAATGATATTTAATTTATTTAATGTTGGGACTGCTTGATGTCACCCAAACTTCGCATTAGTATGATATTGTCCGCTTTAGGCCAAGCCCTCACGGTTTTGGTTTTGGGCCACCTCCCAAAAGGCCTCATACTAATGGAGTTGGGGAACACTTATATTTTGGTGTTTGCTCTTCCAAACTTTCCATGTGGGATTTGGGTTTGTTTTCCCAACATTTAAAAATAATGATTTTTATAATAAAACTAATAGTTTGGTATTATTTTATTTTCATTTTTAAATCCAATACAAAGAAGAGGTATATTCATTATACTCTTCTTGATTTGTTCAAAATGATTGATTTTTATGAAACATAAGTTTTTTAATCGATTATTTTGAAAAATATATGTAGAAATTAAATAAAAATAATATAATTAGAGATTTATTGAACACTTAAATTTTTGAAATAAATATTTAATAAATAGGTATTAAATTTTAAATTTTATATATACAAAAATTTATTAATGTGAATAAAATTATGGAATTTTTAAAAAAAATATAAATAAGCAAAAGATAAAGAGTGCAAGAAATATTACTCAAAACCCAATTACATAAATGAATTCGAATAATAAGTAATTCAAAATTTAATTTATTATTTTATTCGAATGTTTTGAGTATTAAAATTTAAAATTTAAATATAAATCTTTTCAAACTCCATCCTATTAGAGTTTGATCATGTTAAGATAAAATATCATTAATAATTTATACTATAGTTTAAAAAATTACAAGATGAAATGTTATTGTGATTATTTAATTTAGTATTTTGACACAAAAGGATTTTAATTTAAAAATTAAATTTTATTACTTATATTTGCTTTATATTTTACCATTTAACTCATCATTTTTGCATTTTGAAAAACTTTTAAAATTCAGTAGTTTGGTTTTAGAAACAAATTAGAGTATTTGTTAGTATTTTCCTAAAATGATAAAAATATTAATATAATTGATGTATAAATTTGATTCATCAAGAAAAGATTATGAATTAATTATTAAAATAATGATATGTATTAATTTTTATCAAATATTAAATATATATTAATTATTATTTATATATTAATAATTAATAATAATTATATTTTTTTTGAACATAATAATAATTATATATTAATTAATATAAAATCCATACGTTTAATATAAATTACAAAATGTAGTAAAATCTTTCTGGCACGACCTAATAGCCTTCTCTACCTAAAATTGTGTGGGTACAATTGACGTGTCATGGTATGATTTACAACGACGACGTCGTGTAGTCGTCATCAATCTATAAATTTAAGGGAGCGATGAGCCATGTAGTTGTGGAAGAGAAGAGAAGAAAGAAAGAGGAATAATGTGGAAGCTAAAGATAGCAGAAGGAGCAGGGAATCCTTACTTATTCAGCTCAAACAACTTTACCGGCAGACAAACATGGCAATATGATCCAGACGCCGGCACACCTGAAGAGATCGCTGAGATTGAAGAAGCTCGTCTCCACTTCTATAATAGTCGTTTTAATGTCAAGTGTTGCTCTAATCTCCTCTGGCAATTCCAGGTGATCTTATACTTGTAATTAGCCTGTCTGAAAAACAAAACCTCTGATTGAATCTCATTATCGTATGCAATCAAAAACTGCAGTGTACGAGAGAAGAAGCTCAAGCAAACCATATCAGCATCAAAGATTGAGAATGAAGAGGGAATAAGATATGACAAGGCCACAACGGCGATTAGGAGGTCTGCTCACTTCACATCTGCTCTACAGGCCATTGACGGCCACTGGCCTGCTGAAAATGCCGGTGTTAATTACTTCACTCAGCCCTTTGTAAGCTAATTGTTAACCAAGTTTCTTTTCATTATTTATGTACTCCCTCCATTTATATGGTTTGAATTTAACTACCCAAAAACAGTAATTTAAAAAGATACTGTTCATCTGACAAGCAACGTATCAGGTGTTTTGTCTTTATATAACTGACCACCTGAATACTTGTTTTACCGCCGAATATCAGAAAGAAATCCTTCGCTTTATCTATAATCATCAGGTACCTACTTCGTATTGATTTTCTTTTTCCTTTGTGCCTTTTATCATCTTGAATGAATGTGTTGTCCATTGTCGATCAACTCATTGAAACTAGTATATATGCTTGAAAATGGAACAGAATGAAGATGGGGGATGGGGCATAGACATAGCCAGAGAAAGTTGCATGTTCAGCACGGTTTTGAGCTATATATGCATGAGGATGCTGGGCCAAGGTCCTAATGGTGGTGAAGAAGAGGCCTGCGCCAGGGCTAGGCGATGGATCCTAGACCATGGTGGTGCCACGTATATTCCTTCATGGGTAAAGGCTTGGCTTGCGGTCTATTTTCAATATTTCCTTTTCCGGATATTTCGTTATATATTGAATTAAGCAGATAAAATTGATCAAGCTCTTAGAATATAGATGAAGATTCTTTTATTTGCTTATACTTTTAACATTTTTCTAATAAAAAATTAACTTGACATAGATACTTGGTCCATATGACTGGTCTGGATGCAATCCGATGCCGCCAGGGTTCTGGATTTTTCCTTCTATTATTCCTGCTCATCCATGTTACTCACTTAAATTAATATCTACTCAACTAAATAAATCTATAAATTTATTTTAAAAAATAAGAGTATAATATACATTTTTGCTTGTTTCAGCAAAATTATGGTGCCACTGTCGAATAGTCTACATGTCAATGTCCTATCTATACGGGCCTACTCCTCTTATTCTACAGCTGAGAAAGGAAATCTTCGTCTAGCCTAACCATACTATCAACTGGTACAGTGTGCTCCATCTCTGCCCAAAGGTCAGCTTTCTAGTTATTCCTTCCGGTTAATTATTTTACAGTAATTTATATACATAATTAAACAAAATAAAACTAATAAATAATAATATATATGCAGGAAGATGAACATTATCCCCTTTACCACATCATAAAATAAAATAATTTTAATCATACAATAATCATTATTAAATCATTACCAATTAATTATTTTAATTATAATAATAAAGTAATCCATTATTTAAGTATTATGAAATAATTATTTTAATTTTAATAATAAAATAATCCTTTCATGTATCATTATTTTAATTACAATATCACTTCTACATGTCACCTCATGTGGCTTGCTACATCAGCCGAATTTAGCCATGTCATCTACCCCTCAATTTGACAAGAGGTCAGGTAAAAAAAGACCAGAGGTCAGGTGAAAAAATACATCAAGATCGAAATTTTCTTTCCGTTTACATCAAATGAATATATTTTTAAAAGTTTTTAGGTAAAATGCCAACAAGATGGCCCTTGAATAAATTAATAAGAGAATATGCCATTCATGCGACCATGGACCTCATACATTATGAAGACGAGAACAGATATATTGCGAGTGGATGTGTACAGAAGGCATTGTGTATGCTTGCTTGCTGGTTCGAAGATCCTCGTGGCATTTGTTTCAAGAAGCATCTTGCTAGGATTCCTGATTTCTTGTGGCTTGCTGAGGATGGTCTCAAAATTTCGGCATAATATTACTTATATACTATGAATCCATTTCTGTTTATAGATTCTTTTGTGTTGTATACTTAGAGTTTTGGCAGTCAAGGATGGGACGCTACCTTTACCTTTCAAGCTCTTTATCTAAGCTATCTCTCCGATGAAATCATGCCCACGTTGGCCAAAGCATATGATTTCATAAAGAAAACTCAGGTTTGCTAATCACTTAAAGTAATTAATTTTCGTTTTTCATGGAAAGATTAAGTTTTCGCTTTTCATCTGTTATTATTAATTTGGCAGATGAAAGATAATCCTTCAGGTGACTTTAAAAGAATGTTCCGTCACATATCAAAAGGAGGATGGGGTTTTTCTGATCAAGATCATGGTTGGCAAGTATCTGATTGTACTGCAGAAGGCTTAAAAACCCTACAGTTTAAACCTTCACTACTCTTACTTAATCAATTAAACGTGTAAGCATAAGATAAAAACGTTATTTAACAACTGATATCTTCTAAATCTATCTGTACATTGTCTTCTATATGCTTCACAAATGCCCACAGAACTGATCGGGGAGAAACCTGATCGGGATCGCTTTTATGAAGCTGTTGATCTCACACTTTCCCTGCAGGGCAAAAGTAGCGATGAATCAGCATGGGAACCAGTACAGGTTGTAGGCTGGATAGAGGTGCGTGTGTGTGTATATCTATGTATATATATGATTTTGCGGTTATAGATGATTGCATGAACCTTTTTAGATTAATTAAACTCAATCCTGTGGAGTTTTTGGAGAATATTGTCGTGAAGCATCAGTAAGACTTTAATTTTACATGTTTCTAGTTTCAGATCTTTAATATTCAAACTAACTTAATGAAAATATTATATTTTATACGATGCATATTTCTATAAATATGTATATAGGAGTAACGAAACAGATACGTAGAATGCACATCTGCTGCAATGGAAGCATTAGCAATGTTTAAGAAGATGCATCCAACCTATAGAACCACAGAAATCAATAACTTCATCCACAAGGCAGCAGAGTACTTGGTAGACTACCAAACCGCAGACGGCTCCTGGTACGGGAATTGGACCTGGTTTGCGCTTGTTGGGCTAACCAATGCTGGTAAAACTTACGACAACTGCCTTGTAATTCGCAAGGGAGTTCATTTTCTTCTCAGTAATGAGCGCAATGATGGTGGTTGGGGAGAGAGTCATCTTGCTTGCCCTAATAAGGTCCATCGTAGTAAATTTCATCTGCTTTAATATATTTGAGGCATTGATATTTGACTGAATTTGGAACGTATGTATTCAGATATACACACCGCTGGACGGAGGTCGATCTAATTTGGTTCAAACTGCTTGGGCTATTAAATTTATAATCGAACATCATGATTTTTCATTTTTTAAAATCGAATATACCACATGTTTTATTTATTTATTAGTCTTTTCCATAAATAATACAGGCAAAGAGAGACCCAACTCCTCCTCGCCGTGCAGCAAATTAAAAAATTAAAATTAAAAATAATTTATTATTTATTATAATATAATAATAATAATAATAATTGAAAATATGGATGTCTGGTACAGGGAATAACAGGAGCATTCAAGAACAACAACATGTTGCACTATCCAATTTACAAGGACTGCTTTCCATTGATGGCCCTCTCCAAATACCGTCAACGTTGCTTGTTTCCTTCCAATAATTGAGTTTTTTTTTTTTAAAATAAATAAATGGTGGGAATGGCCAATTATAATAAATTTTAAAATAATGAAAATGATTTTCAAGGTTTGATGTTACCATATTAATATTTTTCTTATTAATTTGAATCCTTATAATACATCTATAATTATATTATAATTTTTTCAAAATAAAATATTAATTTTCATTATTGTCATATTAAGTCAATAAATATGATATTAATTTTTACTTGAAACGATATGATAATGTTAATTCATTTTTAATAAAAATTTTTGTAAAAAATAATTTAATTAAACATCTAATAAAATCGACCGTTAACTGACGAGTATTAGTAAATAATCAAGAATTTAAACTGGATATGATCCGGTATGAGCTAACAGTTAATAGGAGATGGTGGAGAGCTCATGGCAGATATCATCATCCCAGCGTAAGCCCACCAAATTCAAAACCCAGCAATTTTGGCGCTTCAGCACCGACTTGAAAATTTAAAGCCTCACTGCTGCTATATTTAGCATCCCTCTCATTTCTAGCTGTCACCAGCACTACGGAAAATTGATTTCCCGGCCCTTCTTTTTTTTAAAATTTTTGTCAGAGTTTGAAAAGCTTCCGAATTTCTCTGCATTCGTATCCCTTTCGGGTTTATCAGGTTATTAGAAATGAATTCATATGAGAGATTTGTGAATACCGAAGAAGAGCAATGTGCAACTCCTAGAAGCCGAGAATTTCGAATACCTGTTGCGGTGGTTTGTCCGCCGCCTCCGATGAAGATATCTGCGGTAGGAACAAAGCGAGACCCGCCTAAAAACGGTTATTTTCAACCGCCTGATCTTGATCTTCTACTGTCAATGCCTGCAAGAGGACGCCAAACTTGGGCTTAAATTATTTTTCCTTTTATCTATCTCGTTTCAGTTCTATTTATTGATTTGTGGGATGTAATCTAGTTCAGAATATAGAGTATAATAATAGTAAGAGATTGGCATGCATGCTTATGGGTTTTCTGTATGGAGATCATTTCCTGTTCTTTTTGTTTGAAATGGGTAGCTATTGTATTCCTTCATGACAAACTTCTACTTCACATATGACATTCATTTTCTTTTGTGGCGCTGATTTTCTATGTGCTATTCGAATCCAGGCAGCAGGTTTGTCCAAAGCTTCGTCCGTTTGTGGATGTTTTGACCTGTTCTACCAGTTTGATGAATTCCTCCACAGCCATGCCAACAAGGCACCAGTGGTCTAGTGGTAGAATAGTACCCTGCCACGGTACAGACCCGGGTTCGATTCCCGGCTGGTGCAGTTGAAATGTCTTTTCATACAGTTTTTTCCCACATTTTTTTCTTACGAAAGTTCTATGGAGAAGTGGGAAAGCCTGCCAATGATTTGCTTTGAAACCTCTGCTTCTTATCCCGTAGCTATTCCCCTAGCTGATTCTCCTGAATTTTGTGCCCATCATCCAAGCACTTGTGCTTTTGAGGTATTGATTTAAAAGTTGTTAAAAAGTTTGTGTGTTTGAAACTTTTCGAAATGTGAAATATATATCCATTTTGAAGCCCCAAATCCTAATCAAGTCTAACAAATTTATAAAAGATTGATTCAGAACTCTTTAAAATTTTGGTGTTTGAAAGGTTTTAACACGAGAAATACATCTTTATATTGAACTGTCAAGCCAATCAAAAATTTGTAGCAAATAATCAGAAAGAATATGTTTACTGCGCTATACCCGGCAGAGAGATCGTTTATAATAAGCTACGTTGAAATGGCAGCGGGCTTGATATTCCTGGTGTTAGTGTGGATCCCTCAATATGGAGGGACAGCCACAGCCACCATTCGGTGGCAGATTTTATTGATTTTTGTTTCTTTAGGTTAGGTGGCTGCTTTTATTGAATAAAAGCAGAGGAAGGGAAAAGTCAGCACCGCGTTCGGTGCTGACAGCCTAACATCACGCGGTAGGAGTGCCTATAAAAGGCACTCGTCCCTTCAGCCAAAAACACAACAACAAAAACACAACAACACAAACAAAAAAATATAACAGAGCAAAGCAAAAATTGCTCTGAAGGATTTGGGGAGAGAAAATAGTGAGGTTATTATTTTTAGGTCGGGAAACACCTTGTGAGCCACTATTTTATTTTATTCCTTGTGTACCTACTATTTGTAATAGTGGAAGATTTATTGTGAGTTTTTGTCCGTGGACGTAGCCCAAAATTAAGGGTGAACCACGTTAAATTTTCTGTGTCCATTTTGCTCAATTTTGCATTTCTTTTCAAAAATATATCGATCGTGCCCAACAAAAAGAACATATTTCTCTGTTTCTTGCTTGTGAATATAGTGAAAAGATGTCAAGCAGTTATTTATGTCCTGACAGGTTGAAGCTTACAGACCAAATGATTCAGCTTGTCATTGTAGATTTGGGATCACAGCAAGAACAGCTCCAGCTGTAAGTACCATGGATTGTTAAGCTTCAATTGTACAATTCCTGCATACGTACATTGTGAATTAGTGGAAAGTTTTGCATATTGCATTGCGGATTTGTGTGTGATTTGTTTATCTGGATGTAGTTTGGACCTGGTGGGCATGCGTATGTTTATCTTTGTTATGGTCTCCACACAATGCTCAATATTGTTGCAGACAAGGAAGGAGTAGGGGCTGCTGTTCTCGTTCGATCTTGCGCACCCGTTTGCGGTAATTTTCCTTTTGATATCGTTATTATTATTGCGTTTGAAATGTGTTCACTAGGTTTGCCTTTGTGTTGCTTTGCCTTCTTGTTGGTGTTGTATGGATTATCAGCAGCTAATTAACAATGTTAGTGCAGTTAATTCATCACCAAAACAACCTGGAACCGATTAATTAAGTATAAATGGAACTTGCTTGAAAGCAAAATCATTACTCTTATATATGATCTTATCTCAAGCCTTTTTGTTTACAACCATGCTGATGAAACTTAAAAGGAAAAACCAGACAGCAAATTTAGTGTCTTATGACAAAGATTTCGGATCTTATGGTGCTTGAGCCTTTTGTGAACATATAGTGTTTCTTTATGGATTATGTTGAGAATTTACTTTCTTATTCAAGTGTAACTTCTTGAAGAAAATATGCGAAAGTATTCACCGGGTCTAGCTGCATTTCGTTGCTTTATTTCAGGGTTGGATACCATTCAGCAGCGTCGAGGTCAGATGACTGAGAAACCTGTTCTTCTTACTGGCCCTGGGAAGGTCTGAATCTTCATTTATTGCCAATAGTGTATAATTGTGTCAGCAGAATAGATGGTTCTATAATAAGTGTAGGATGATAGAAAACCCACAAAATATATAACCTGAAAACTTGTTTCATACCATTCTTCTGAAGTTCCTTACTTTATCATGATTAGATTGGTCAAGCATTGGGGATTTCAACAGAATGGTCAAGCCATCCCATTTACTCTCCAGGCAGGTTTTCCAATACCCTCAACTTTTAAATTACAAGCGAAGTTCATGCTTTCCTATAAGTAAACAAAATGGAAATGTCATCATCAGGTGGTTTAGAGCTCCTGGATGGGCCAGATCCTGAAAACATACTCATCGGACCACGTGTTGGGATTGAATATGCTCTACCGGAACATGTCAGCGCATTGTGGAGATTTGCTATTGCAGGATCTCCTTGGATAAGTGCGCCGAAAACCACTCTGAGACCACCATGATTCCTGGAATTCAAATCTGCCATATATTTTCAACAATGACAAATGTCTGTATTTGTTTTTCTTGCGTAAATTTATATTTTGTCTCGCTGTTTCCCTGTGGCATTCTTGCCTAGTTGGGTGTAGCATAGCTCACTTCATCGGACTAGAGCAGTGGTGGACTGAGTAACTGTATATATACTTTGTTCTGAATGTTGGAAATCCATGTTTTGCTAGAAATTGTAAGCTTTAATGTTGCATTTGCCAGTAAAAAGATACCACCCAACATTACAAATAAGGGATTTTCGTTATACATAACTTCAAATTTACAAATTTATGAACTATTTTAATTTTATGAAGATAAGAATGAATCAAATAATTGAAACTCAGTTGCAAAGAACATGATGGAAGTGCAACACGATAAAGGATGGCTTCAAACTGGAAATAGGATTTTATTAAATAAGGGTTTGATTTGTTTGGTCGATTCAAACCCATACCAGACCGAACCAAAACCAAAACAGTCAAGTTCCATACCGATAACAAATGTCAGAACTAGCTGGTTCAGAACTGATCAGAACTGCAAATTTTCGTGAACTTTCAGTAAACCTGATTCCCAATTCTCCTCAAACTAAATACACAATTGCGTTTCATGAAGTGAAGCCATACATACAGCTGGAGAAGGAAAACAGGATTGAAGAATATAACCAAGAAGACCATTGATATAGAAGGAAAAACCCATATCATAATCCTTCATTTCCAAAATGTGCACCATGATTTGTGCTCCTGTTTCTTACATCATAATGGCAGTGTCAAGCAGAACTTATCAATCATGGAGCCTCCGTCGCAAAAGATGCCGTACTAGCCATGTGAGGAGCGTTATGTGAACTGTCAGCAAGTTTCATTGGCAGCTTTCCACTGCAAGTCTGCGAGAAACCTCATGGTCATCATCATTATCAACACGCTTAAATCAGATTGATGCTATAGATCGCATATCCAGGCATGTCATTTTAAATATATTCAGATTAACCAAACTATCTAAAGAATATATTCAGGTAGCAACCCTAGGAACTTCTAATAGGAATAATAAAGCGGCTTGACAGCAAAGACGGGTACTTGAGGAAACTATAAAAACAAAGTCCTCTCTAAGATATGTAATTTGCACTGAAACTTCGGCAGCTTGTCGCCATCATGCTGGTGGAATTTGCAGAGTGATGTAAGAGTATTGCAGAGCAAGCCAAAACCATATTGAACTTTACCACCTCAGCATTTATAGTAGGCAAGCAAATGAACTATTAGATAACTAAAAATGCATGCCTACCATAAGACTGACGCTGATCACAACCAGCTTGTCGTGTAACTTGGCTTGTCATGGCAAATATTCGCCTGAATCAGACAAGCGTGGTAGCTGTTTCTTGCCACCAGAACAAGTTTGTCATCGCCTCAAAAAACCAGGACTTCACACAAGTTGCAAGTCTCTTTTTTGTAAGGGAAGAACTACCAAAGGGGAGGCAAATAATTGTCCATGCTGCATCAGTCATATTCCCTTTTTTTCACTAAGTTTACAAACTAAAGGGGAAAGACATTATGTGATGATGAGTTTCTCACTGATAAATATTATATGTCATCATCAAAAGAGGCCTATCTTTTTACATCAAAATAGATTTTCCATGATACTACATAGTACATGAAGACTACCTTTAACAATTATAGGTTGGCCTCAAAATCATCAACAAAGACTTCGAAAATATATTCTAATGATAAGTTTTATCGCATTATGACATAGTCAACTATGAAGTATGGTAGCCAGTGTTACAAACCAAGAGATAATATGCCCACCAAATGAACGTTAATGAATTCTGGATTCTAAACATATCCCTAGATAATACAAAGAAAAATCAAGTTTAGAAAATATGCATTTAGGAAACGGCAGGGTTGACATCCACAGACAACAAGCTGAGCGTGAAAGAATGAAGAATGAGATAATCTGGTATGCATATTGTAGGCAAGTTAATGCTTTGAGGAAGAAAGTTGAAAACATTATGGTGGATGGCAAAATGACCGGAAGAAATAAATGTAAACCAACTTGGAAGATGCAGAGCATGCTGATGTAAAGGGTCTCGATTTTTCGAAAGATGTAGCTCAAAATCTTGATAACTAGAAAGAATGATTCATATAGCTGACTTCAATAATTTTAGGAATAAAGCTTAGTTGAGTTGAACTAAGCCAACACAGACCAAAAATTACCTGATTATAATCTCCCTTCAAATTTCTCTTTTTTCTGCTAGCCAACACAGTAAAAGCCTTCAGCATAAAAAACAGGGATAAATTATCAACGACTTCCCAATCTGTAGAAGTAAAAACAATCAAAGATCCAAACATCTTCTTGGTAATAAAGAAGAGCCTGGACTGAGGACTGTAGAAATTATATGCATCCAAGCTTTTATTCATATTGATTTTTTCTCTTTAATTCCTGCCAAAATACAGAGCCTTCAGGATGAGGTTCTACATATCGTTTGACAAACACATTATTTGAGACTGCAATTAGAGTACTCAAGGAAAGTAAGGGGTCGACTTTTCCTTGATCTTTCAGCCAATTAAACATTGCCAGCCTAAGCTTGAGAGTAGGTATTGTATAGCAGAGAAATGAAGGAAATGTGAGTAATGATGATATAGGATAACCTGCATCATTTACCAAAAAGTCAATCTTCATCTTAATAACCTCCTTTTTCTGATTAAGAATTCGAGGGGTCTGTCTGACTATTTCACAGACTTCCTTCCTATCCAAGCCTGCTTGCATTATGCATTCTGATCTCTCTTGGAGTTCAGCTCCTTTGCCTCGGAAAACCTTGAGTGCCTTTTTCATTTCAGTTGAGTTCTCAACAAATCCTAGGTCCAACAGGAACTTAATTTTCAGCATTTGGGATTGTTGCTTCTCTTCGGTTGGCAGCAGGGGCTTCACTCTAGAACCCATCACCCAATTCCTCATTTCTTCAGGATTCTGCAGAATGATATCACAAAGTCTCTTCTTTCCAGTATTTAAAAGAGTAAGCAAGCTGTTGGTTTTCTTCAATGTGCATGACCCCAGCAGAAGTGGGTGAGAACGTATGACCTTCCCAATCTCCAGTACATCCATCTCAATTTCAGTTAGGAAAAGAAAGCATTGCCTCATATTGGAAAGAAATTTCGATACTGGGATTCGTGGGAATCTTACAAACATGGAACATGTTTCGTTCAACGAAGATCCAAATTTTACTAGAAACCCAATTAAACATAATGTCCAATATCCTGAACCGTCAAACAGAATCCACGGATTCTGGCTTGTTATTTGACGCAATTGTTCCCGGCTATAACCAATCTGGATAAATAAGTTTAGAAGAGCATGAAACCGGCTCCAGTTATAAGAACAGTTCTCATACAAATGCTCCTCAATCCAACGAAGTTCAATTCCAGCTTTCGTCAATATCTCCATTGACTTAATAAAATCTAAATTCAAATCCCCGATCAACAAACGGGGATCACAAGCAACTACTTTCATAATAAAACTCCGGTCAAATCCTAGTTCCTCATAAGCTCCAAGTTTCTTTTCCAAGATTCCATTATCATATCTAAAAACAGCACTAGCATCTTTAAAAATCCTACCTATCTTCTTCCTCGGAATCCCATAATTACACAATATATGAAAATTCTTCATTAGCAATTCATCATCACTCAAAAACATCAAATCGCGCGGAAGAAGTGACCTGTACTGACGAGGACTCAAACCCAAACTCTCGAAGAAGGGTTCAAATTCATTAATGGGGTGATAACGCAAGAAACGCGTAACAGACCTCCCTATATCCTCCTTAACATCAACTTTTCGCAATAATTTTTGAAGAACACTAGGCGAGTTTTTACTCATATGTTCTGCATCAGCAAACTGCAAGCTTCTAGTGGAAAGCAAGTAGTCTAAAACTGCAGTCTGAGCTTTTATTATAGTAACAATAGAGAACTGGCTACTGAATTGACAACCGACTACTGAAGTTTCATCTAGGTTGTCATAATCAACAATCTTCTTTCTCCTGTAAAACCTAGGGTTATTTGCAGTGTAAAAAATTGACCCAGCTGGAGAAAATGGGATTTTGCAAAAATTAACAGAATTAGAGGAAACCCATTTGAGAGTAGAAAGCGTTCGAGCATTCAGTAAATGGGGCATAGCTAGTAGATTACAAACGTTAAAGAATCAAAGAAATCATTTAAATAACAAACAGGAGGCAAAAAAGACCGAGACTTCGATATAAATATGGACTTAAAAGGGTTTCAGTTAGGGTTCTTACCTTGGGTTTTATTATTTCCGCCATTTCCTATCAAATCTCGCCATTTATCTCAATTTTGAGGATAATCAACTAAAGATATTTATTGGAAATATAAAGATTAAATCTAATCCACTAACTTAATTCTTAATTTTAAACATAATTATAAATTAAATTATAATAATATATATATCAATTAATCAAACCAATCAAATTATATATATTAAATTTAATTTAATTAAAATTTTTAATAATTAAAATTTTAATTATATTAAAATTAATTATAAATCTGTTATACTCAATTAAATCTATAATCCCAAATAGACTATTTACCTGTCGATGGGTTTTCATTTTTTTTACAAAAATGCCATAAAATAAATTTTAAGCTATTAAAAATTTACATTGTAAGATTTTCAAAATCTCAAGAAAATTATATATTTATTAAAAAAACCTGAAATTTTTATGAATTTTTAATTTTAATAATAAACTTATTTGAAGTCTATTATTTTATATTTTACCGAAATAACTTAAAATTTACATTAAAAAAAGAAATAAAAACATACTACAAATAATAATTTATATACTCATTAAAGAATTATTTATAAATTTTATAAATTACTCATAACTGTCAAATGATTTTTCCTTGCATTAACCATGAGTCCTCTACATTTCAAATTTTCTTTATTTTTAACATTTTAACTTTTATCATGATAATAATTTATTTCTTTTTATTCAATTTTTTCTTTTTTTTTTATATTCATCAATTTAATCTATTTTTTTATTTAAATTAATAATTATGTATCCTCGTCCATTTTCTCACTATCTCCTATCCTCTAATTTGAATTTTAAGTTTTGCTTTTATTTTTTATACTCAATATTTTAAAAAAATATACAAGTAAATTATTTATAACTATTTATTTATTATATATCTCATGCTTTTTATTCAAATAAATTATATATTTAAAATTTTATTTTTGTGTATTTAATATTTTAAAAGAATTTATGATTTAAAAATGAAGTTTTAATTAAAGTTTTTATAGTTTAGGGAATCATGAGTAAATTATTTTGAATCCTTTGTTAAAACTAATTGGAAGTAGAATATTTTTTATTTTAGTAAATTATAAATATTTTTATAAAAACAATAAGTTTCTCTTATTGAACATTTTCTAAAAATTATAAAATAATTTTTGGTTAATTTTTTGTAATTCTTTGGTAGATCTTCTGTAATCCATTAATAACTGTAAGTAAATTATTTGTAATTTTTAAAAAAATTAATTATATATTAATATTTTTTATTTAAATAAATTATAAATTTAACCCAGAGGATGCAATGTGCTGCTCCCCGTTCTGGAAGAAAGCAGGACTCACCAACTAGAAATCATCACCAGAAATAATAATAAATTGATTAATGAGACAAAATTTTATGTTCTGACCCCATTCTAACCATCCCAACAACTGCCCTGCATGCTGATACCATTCAACTAATCACAAACCTACTTCATCAAGTTACACCACTTGCCTACACAGACGAATAGAAAACAAAAGCCCATGGCAAAGGGCATGTTCTAAACGTTTTCACGCTAGCATATCATTGTTTTGGAAGATAATACGGATATCCCCCCATTCCCATTGGTGGCGGTGGCCCCAGTGGCTCTTTCTTCATGGCAACCGGTGGATATGGGTATTGAGATTGCGGTGGAGGATGATAAGGCGCAGGGGCTGTTGGAGGACTTGGATAAGAAGATGCAGGGTATGACGCCATCGTTTGAGGATAGGAGTAGCCAACTGGAGCAGGACCAGGACCAGGAGTAGGACCAGGATGTGCTTTTCCAGGCTGCATGTATCCAGCTCTGATCGGTAAGGGTGCTGGACCTGCTGGCGTAGGGATTTGCGATTGAACAGTTTTACCCTTGTGCGTATCAGCAAGCTTCACAATTAGAGCTCTTCCCTGCAACAACATCAACAATAATCATACAAATGGTTGAAAACTAGGACAAAAATGCATCGAGCATCTTGCTAGCATGGCAAGCATAGAAATCTTTCCTGATGCGATCATATACTAAGAATACCTTGCATATCATTTACAAGACGAACAAAATAACAGCATGTATGATAGAGAAACCTTCAGAGCCAAGACAGAGAAACCTTTTATCTCAAAAGCTTCTCTTTATTCCTTGGCCACAAATCCAGATTAGTTTGTATGAATTTCTCATCTAAAGTTTAGAAGTACAGAACAGAAAACATAAACATGCTATTATGATAATTCACGAGGAAGCTTCTGCCTTATGACTGACTTACCCCTAGAATCTTCTGTGGATCGTCCAAGGCCTTCTTTGCAGCTTCTACTGTCTTGTATGTAACAAAACCAAAGCCACTGCAAATAGAAGGGAAAACGCAATGACAGTCAAGAATCTATAGCTTATGATAAAGAATTATGAATCAATTAAAATAGAACAAAAATTCCACGACCAACGGAGAAATGCAAATGGTATATGATGATACCGTGATTCATTGGTATCCTTGTCATAGGCAACTGAACCTTCTTCAATCTCACCATGCCTTCCGAAAGAGTTAAGCAGCATCTCACTTGTGATCTCTGATGACAATCCCCCAATGTAGAGTTTTCGTTGCGCTAAATCAGGTGTAGTACTCACTCCAGTTAGTCCTTCACATGCTAGATTACAGACAGCCAACCGACCCTGGAGTTATAGCTTTACATTAACAGAGCAACAAAAATAAAGCAGGAAATCTGTCCTGTGAAACAACAATGTAACAACCTGATTTTCAAATGGTGCTGACATGGAAAGTAATTATTGAAAAGCCTTCAACGGTTTAAGGTGCAAACACTCATGCCTAGCACCTGAGGCGGACCCAACAATGGTTTCACTGCTCTAGATGAAAGTTTTAAGAGTATAGAAAAGATCTCTTACCAGAAGAAGTTTATGTTATGCAAACAAGTCTCTCACCCTAAAATCAATGTCATGTATCTGCCCAAACGGATGTACAAAGCGCTCACTCCAAGTACAGCATAAAATAACCAAAGAAATGACTCCTGCATTACATTAATTTTTGATAGCATCCTACATCTAATCACACTCAACGTTGCTTTTCTAGAAATTTCGGTTCCTTCCTAACTCAACAATAAATTTCAGCCTCAGATATTGCAAATTACACCACATTTATAGAGTATTGGTTTTCCTAAGTTTGTAGTTAATGAAATACCATCTCCAACCATAAAATTTTACCAATTTTAGAAACATGTTTCCCTATTTATTGAAATATTAATGAAAAGCATCAAGTTTTCATCATTATGATCAAACCAGAGAAGTATAGCAAGTGAGTTATGTAATTGCCAAATCCAGCTACCAAAACAATTATCAGAGCCTTGGATGGTGAAGAAAATATGTCACAAACAGCTACAGGGAATGCTAAGATGAATTATGAACAGAATGGTTTCATCATACCAGAGCAGACCAACTAATGCAATATTCTATAAGGCTGAGCACAACCAAGTCATTGAAATGGACAGGAGAGAGCTTGGTATAAAAGTGGTAAAAAGACATAGAAGCAATAAGCTCCTTGAAAGTTTAGGCACTAGAGCTATACAGTAATAAAATGGGAAAAATATAATCCATTAAATTAAATCCAACTAGATCGGAATGAATGCTTAGTCGAGTAATGTGAGAAAGTTCATCTTATATAGTTTGAAACTGCATCTCCAGGTATTGATTTACGAAGCAGAATTTATAACAAGCTGTCAGGATCAGGAATTGACTTTGCATTACAAAAAGTAACTTGACCCTGTTCTTATTTTATACACGTCTAAATATATTCAGTGAAAGCGGCATGCACAAATCACTTCTGCTTATAACATAAATTTGACTTTAAAAGGCTGTGAATTGCATAAACCCGTACACTCAAACACCAGCATGTGCACCATGTACAGGAAATTATCATGTCTTGGGCCATTATAAAAAGCTGATAAATTTGTGTTTATCTTCTGGAAACATCAGTGTAAATAAACTAAGGATATTGATTCTTACATCAATTAGCTTGCTAGGTGCTCTAAGTGCACTTTGTGTCGATTCCATATGTTTGTAAGTAATAAAACCGTAACCACGAGATTTTCCTGTTGCTTTGTCATAGATTACAGCCCCTTCTTCTATGTCACCATGCACTCGAAATGCCTATAACAAAAGACACAGTTATCAGACAAATTAAGAGAGTTGGACAAACATATAGAGGAATGATTAGTTTTCAATAACATTGCCCTAAACCCATGTCATATGAAACAATCATCACATAGCATGCACATACACACACACAGCAATGAGCAATGCACTCACAGCACACAAGGTTTCAGAAGTGGTATTCCATGCCAAGCCACGGACAAAAAGCTTTCGGTGTACTGGATCTGCACTGGCTAAACTTTTAATTTCTTCGGCAATGGAAGGATATTGAGACCCTCTTTATGCGTCAACATGCAAACAAATAAACACACATGCACTGTCAATCACACAAGCATTCATTCAAACAAATACAAGTTAACACTCGTATAATATGCGAATTTTTAGCAGACACAAGCCAAACAATCTCACAACTCTACATATACACCACCATAACATGCCTGTGAAGACACATTGCACTAACAGAATTAAAAACACAAAGCAAGGATTCAAAGATTCTACCAATAACCTTGCGAATAACATAAATTCTATATTTTTACGTGGAATTTAACAGAAAAAACTAGATTATTTCGGTAAAATAAATTCCACCAACTACATCCTTTTAACATCTGGACGATTTCACAAAAGCTTTTTTGATATGCATAGGTATCGGGTTACTACATCAAGCGTCCAAATTAATTAAATTAAACCAAAAAAAAAACCTTTTAGCAATGCATCAATAACTATTTAGTACATAAAAGTTAAAACATATAGAGGCTACAGACAGGTAAAGGATCAAAACTTGAAAATTTCCAAGTAAAAATTTATGAAGAAAATATGCAATAGTTTCAGCTTTCAAAAAACAACTATCTAATATAGACAACCTATGATACCAATCGAAAGCAATTTAAAAAACTTAAGAAAGAACTGATACAATCTCATTTAACTAAAAAACAGCAAGGTAATAATAAAACCCAATAACATAAAATATTCAAGATCGAAAATTTTCAACTTGAGAACCAACAAAATCCATGAAAATAACAAGAACCCAAAAAGGAGAAACCCAATAAGGATAGCATATACGCACAGCCTAGAGAGAAGATCGACAAGCTGGGATTTGCTGAGAGGATCAAGTAAAGAACGAAGATGTTCTTGTGTAGTCGAGATTTCATCTCCGTTGCTTGCTTCCTCCATCTTTCTCTTCTTGATATCGTCCATGTTTCAGTTCCCTTTCTGGGTTTGTCTCTTTGTTTATCCTTTTTACAAGCTTTCAACAGACGAGGATGGGTAGGGAACCCTACTGCTGGCAATCCTTGTTGGTTATATTTTATTTATCGATTTAAAATAATTACCCTATTTAATTCAATTATTAGGAAACATAATAATTTTGGCCCTTAATGTTTGTAGAAAATACAGATTTACCCCTCAAGTAATTTGAGGTTCAATTGAGTCAGAAAGTTTACAAATCCTATCATATAAGCACCTCCCGTGCATCAAAACTAATAATAAAAATGGACCCTCACCTTATATTTTGAAAATCAAATTTAGAATTTGTTATTATAAACATTTAAATCAGTCTATCTGATTACAGATTACCTATTTGCAGAGGGAGGCTTCATCATGTGCTTTCAGCTGTGTGTTTCGTTACTGATAATGTCTTTTGGCTAGAAGGTATTCTCAGTCGAGCATAAGTCTTTATAGTTCCATACAAATGCACATAAGGTCTCATGAGGAGACGACTCAGCATGCAATTGAGCACACAGATGAATATTATTATTTTGTGAATTGGTTACAAGAAATGAGTTGTACCAAAGATCGCCCGCTAGTTCTCTCTAACTAATTAACTTCATGTTTCCTTTCTCATGTGACTGACTACTAAGTTAGCTTTGTGGGAGCCGGACTGGTTTTTCGTAGTATCAGGATCAGAAATCAAAGCTGGTTTTACCCCCACAAGCTGCAATATGAATATCGATTTGACAAAGCTTGGAGAGAATGTGAGTGAAAGAAGGTAATGGCGAAGGTAACTAGAAGATGAAATCGATAAAAGATGTATTTTCCGTTCATAAATCTTTTATGAAATGAGATGACAATCAAATTTGATGTGTTTCATAGCTCGTGATGAGAAAGATGTTTGCCCAACTGTATAGCAGAATGATTATCACAAAAAACAGAGATAGACAACTGGAGATCATGTAATAAACAGAGGAACCTTTGAACCTCACAAGCCACAGGAGTAAGAGCTCTCTGTATTCGGCTTCTACGACGAGAAGCGGTATATTGTTTCTTGAGACTCCTAACAGCCAACAACCGAACCGAAAAAGATACAAAAATGAGTAAGAAAAATGATGGGTGTCGAAGCAACTGGCATGGTTAGAGAGCCACTGTAAGCATGCAACTTTTTTTATTTAAGAGGTAATGGCAATTCGATGATTTACTTTTCTATTTGCATCTAAAGTTTTCTTATAATAAAGTACCAATCACATTAAAAAACAACCACCACCATAAATGAAGTCTACCATTAAGAAAAGAAATATCAGAAAATGGAGATACTCTATAATCAATGTCATCATCATCATCCTCCTCCTCAGCTTCTTCTTCATTCTTTTTCTTTCTTTTTAAAGCAACTACAAAGTAGCAGGATCCTGCATTCACAAACATATGCTCATTGAGTCATTATCCCTAATATATTGTTTTTATTTCAACTATCTTGTGACTTCCAATGATATATGTTGTTTATACATCATCCTACCTTAAGAAGAGTGGATTATCATCATCATCATCATGTTCCTCATCTTCTTTATCATTGATATCATCATCAACAATAATATCATCTTCTTCATCACTAAGATCTTTATCAATAGAATCCTCTTGAGCATTGGAATCATCTCCTGTATACAATTTTGGTTACACCCCTCCTTTCCCAAAATGTAATTAAAACATTCTTATATTCTAATCCAATACATGAAGACAACCAAATAACTAATCTTTCATCAAGTATTAGACAACCAAATTATGATATAACTAAATTTAATTATATTTTTACTCTTAAACTAATTGTTAGATTAATCTTTATTATTGTTTAGGGGAGAATTTGGATATTATAAAAATATATATTTGGTTTAAAGATTTTAATGATAAATGAGATTAAAGAATAATAATATCTTAATTTGGTTAAAAAAAAAGAGGGGTATGAATTTAATTAGACATAAAGATATATGTTAGATGATTTGAATATCTTGATAAATGTAAATAAAATATAAAGATATTTTAATGAGGTTATACAAAAAAGATGCCGTCATAATTAAATACTAATCTCAAAAGAACTTGTAATAATTTACCCTAAAATTATATATTTAAAAGCCTGCTTTCCTATGCTATCTCATCTCCTGAAAGTATGGAAGTTATTTTAATAGTTAACTTTACAAACTAATTATGAAAATTTTAAAATATTTAGCTAAAATATTTAATCATTCTATTTAATCAAAGAATTTAATTAAAATATTACCTTTTTTAATAAAATTATTTTAAAAAATTTCAAGAATTTAATTAAAAACAATTCTATTTAATCAAAGAAACATAATATCTAACCCAAACCCAATTTAAAATGATAAAAATTATGACTTATTTTTCTAAGTTAACACAAATTAATAATTTACGTAATATAATTAATTTTTAAGAAACATCAAATAATTTCTTATTTCTTATTTTTTAGGTAATTTACTTTATATTTTATTTTGAAATATTTAAATTGAATATTAATTGTAAATATTCAAAATAATATATAATTTTGTATTATTATTTTTAAAATAGTGCTAAAAGTGTTTCCGAAAAACTTAAAATATTTGAGTATAATATTATTATTTTAAATAAAATGATAAATATTTAAATATATATATGTTTAGAAGAAATCATATAAAATAATAAAAATTTTAATTATTATCGTATTAAAGTTAATTAATTTTTGACTAATAATTTAATAATAATAAATGTATTTTTTATTAATTTAAAGTAAAACTAATTTTATAATTAATATTCAAAATTAAGTAAATTAATTATAATTAAGAATGAATTGATGAATATTTTCTTTATTATTATTATTATTATTATTATTATTATTATAATAATAAAGAAAGTATTTTGACAATTTTAATTATTATTATGCTATGAATATGGTAATGTTCAGAAAATGTTAAAGAAAACGGGGCCGTTTTAGTCAGGAACTTGGTGAACAAAGTGAGGCTAGTTTTGAAAAAATCATTATAAAGAAAAAAAGTTGAAAGGTCTAAAACTGTCATTTTTCTGAAAAAACAATTCTATTTAATCAAAGAAACATAAAAATTATGATTTATTTTTTTAAGTTGGTATGTTAAATTTTTTATAAAAAATACATTGAAATCATTAACAAACATAATCATGAAAATTTAAAATCATATTGAAATGAATATGTTAGGAGTTGAATTGAGTAGAGAGTTGGCAACTATTCCATAATAATAAACAAACACCTAAACTCATCACTCACTTAACAATGAAGGCATAGAATTTGGAAGCAACTTACTTGAATCATCTCCAACCACATCTTCCACAAAATCTGGATCAGGAATTCAATTTTAATATAAATACTAAAATTCATAAACAAGTTCTCTTCAACAATATCTGGTTGGGAGAATTATAAGGAAATGAGTTTAGCCATTTACCTGTAGGAATTATCTTGTTGTAATTGTATGTCTGCCCCTCCTCTCCCTTATATATCGGCTTTACCCCAAACTTCTTTACTTCTTTAGAAGTGTATGTCCGCTCCTTTCTTGGTACATCCCGAAACATCAAGACTAGGTCGAAAGAGATACCCATTTGGTAGAGTAAAATTCAGATAAAGTTTACTCGGAAGCTTTATGTTTTTGCAATTTCTCATGGAAAAACAATAAAGGTTTCTCTTCAACAATATCTGGTTGGGAGAATTATAAGGAAATGAGTTTAGCCATTTACCTGTAGGAATTATCTGCCCCTCCTTTCCCTTATATATCGGCATTACCCCAAACTTCTTTGCTTTTAGCTTCTTGTTTGAAAATAAGTCAACAGCCTCTGGAATGAACTCAAATGCCCCCCTCCAATAAAAGTTGCATTTTGGGTTGTACACAACACATACGTGATCTGATTTAAGAAAGGGTCCAACATAATAGATAGAATATGGAACAGGGGCAAAATTATGTTTTCCTATGGACACCGTGAGTGACCAATTGCTGAGTGTCGATCTTTCATTGGTGAAACCTAGAACCATGTAGAAAGCAAAACCAAGCAAGTTGTCAGTATTGAAGAAATTCTGAGGGAAACCAATTGCTGATGAGGGTTCTTGGCTTTGATACATGACCCATTCTGGAATTTCACTTCCAGGTATTGAAAA
>CANYBF010280248.1:0-12349 GCA_948192965.1 Dalechampia spathulata
ATAATATAAACAATAACAATAATTCAATATAACATGACAGTAATAAAAGTGAAAAACAAGAAAAATAAAAAATACCTAAAACCATAAGATATCAAATGAGTTAAATAAGTTATTTAACAACCACATGAAATGAACTAAACAAGGGTTAATATAAACAGTAAACCGCATGTAAACCATTTGTATACCTACAATATACTAATAACAGATATGTAAACAAACATCATTTGAAAATAACATAACATACTAAATAACATCTAAATGTAAACAGAATTTGAATATAACATGCAAGAGGAAATAACATTGTAATACAATAAATAGTGATAACATCATTTAAACTAAAATAAATAACATTTTCAATCAATTTAAAATTAATAAAAAGTGAAAGAACACACCTTGCATGAGCCTCGCCTAATCCCTTTACTTCCTCAATTGCAATATCTGATTTTTTAAGTTTCTTTGAAGATCCAGTATGAACCAATCACTTGCTAAAGCTCTCTTCCTAAGAATCGAGTGTTTGGTAACTTGAGAAGACGAAAGATGCACATTCTCCTACAATTTTTTTTTCTACAGAATTTACTTTCTTGATTTTAGAACTAGCAACAATTTTCTTCCTATCGTAATCTTTTAAAGAAAACAAAAAATGTCTGGTCACAATAAAAGAAGGAAAAACCCATCGATTACGCCGGTGAGAAAATGGGACGCGATTTGGAGAAAATGAGAAATTCACGCGAAAGTGAGAAGTGGATATTTTTTAAAAAAAAATTGAGAATGTTGTATACCTAAAAGAAATTGAGAAAAGATGAAAGAAATACTTTTTAGGCTGGATTTTTAGAAAACCCAATTATATAATTTGTGTAATCCCATAATTATCCTAAAAGCTTGCGGTCTTATGGGCTGGGAAATTTGTAGTCCGTAGCCCATCAAATCTTAATATATGCCAAGTGATGTCAAATTCTAGTTTAGTTGCATTGAAAGAATCACATATTTGATGATGGGATTATTTGCAGACATTTGGGAATGAGCAGGGGAGAAGCCTATGAATGGTGGAAGGAATGGAAGGCCCATATAGAATCGGATAGTTGTTCGTTGCAAATCTGCCAGAATTCTATTTTAACCGAGACGATCTTATCAGGCTTACAATGTGATGCACCAGATCAGATCAGACGATGCTCTACTCTTGTTTCCAGGCACAACCCTTGTTTCTTTGGGACTTGAAGTTAATAAAATGATAGTTCTTGCAGGGATGTAAGCATAATCCGGTGGCAATGTTCTGATAAAAACAAATATGATAATGCCACGAACATGCTTATAAGAGTGATGAGTAGCTCTACCTAGTTCGAATTCATGAATAGAATAATATTGAAAATTTTATCTATTAATTTCTTTGTTCTTCTCCAAATATTTTGTATCATTTTGATACCGCTTTTATAATCTATGTTGAAACAATATGTTATTTCTTAATACATTATTAATACATTTTCAAGATTCAAGATAATCATTATATTTTCCTTATTTTAATTAGTCCAGTAAATGTGAAGTAGAGAGCATAGTGCTAATTCAATTTGTAGAATAATTTATAATTAATATATGACAAATATAAATCATATAGAAAAATGGACCATTGGTATGGATACACGTAGACTAGACCAAGTGGTGGAAAATGATATTCGATGCATATGGAGTGATGAAAAGGAGAAGCACTTGATGGGAAAAGGGTGAGATGATTCTGAAGCAAAGTGTCAAAGAAGATCTCTATATTTCATACAAAATGATCTCCTCCCTTCAGCTTTTCCAACGCCTGTCGCTTTTGCTCCTTGCATGCCTTTCCCTCTCCTTTCTTCTTCCCCATTATGCCCAAATCTTTGTATTTGTCTTTTTACATTATGTATTTCCACCTATTTTCTTCTTTTTTATAATATTGACTTACTTGTTTCCATCATAAAATAATTAATACACATTTTGCTAACAATCTTCCTTTAATAGTTACTTTCCTTGGAAATCAAACTCATGATTTCGACTATTATACCACTTGTAACATTTCACATACCATCGATTCTTTTAAAACTAACTAGTATTAAGAAAAAATGGTTATAATATTCGATCATAATTTAACTCTCATCTTTATTATAGGATAGTTGATATACAACTTATTCACAAGACATAATTTAACGATTTATCATATCGGATATCGAATAAAAAAACATAGGATTGAGTTTGAGCCACATTAAGTACGTTATTTGGTTCTCAATGTTAACAGAAGGCATTAAACTGTAGTGATCACCGTTGGCAGGAATCCCATATGAAGAAGGAAATGGTGTTGAGTGGATGGGAAACATGGTTGGTTGTGATTTGAGCATTGGCTCGTTGACAAGAGAAGGTGTAATAAATTATATCAATAAAATTAATAATAAGAAATATATTTATATATGAACGAGCGAGTGATTTTGAATTCTAATGATATCATAAATTTTTTACTAACAAAATATATAGTTCATATTTTTTGAATTACTCGAAACATATAATATTATATAATAAAGAATCTAAAAATTTTTTCAAAAAAAATATCACAATAGAAATTCTGAATCTTTTCTTATTCTAATAAAATGAAAGACAGTTTAAATTTGGAATTTTTCTTTATTATAATAAAATACTTTAATTGGATGGAGTTACAATTAAGAGAGCAATATATATAGTTGAAATAATTTAAAAAAAGAAATACAAATTACAAATATGACTGGAAAATCTAATGATTCCTCCTATATTTGGTATCAGTGGAGATATAAAGGGAATCACAAATGTATCCCTACACCTAACATCATTCTGAAACGACGACGTTTGATGACAGAATCTGGATCTGTGTTCATCAAAATGTTATTACGATTAAATAATATATGGGTTTTCATTGATTTCATGCGGTAATGATAATTAGTGGATAAACAAACGCAAGCAATTGCATAAGGGGAGTCAAATCAAGACACCAAATCCAGTGCATGGCAATGGAAAGCCAATCATTCCGGCAAATAAATACATACCTGTGGATCCTAAACCAATCATAATCACTGCCTGAGATGGATCCACATGGATGATTTAAACCCGATTAGAGGAATAATTAAAGATTTGATAAATTATATATAAAGATAGGGTAGATTGAATTCTAGTTTTGAAGTTACATACATATAAATTGAATGCAGTGTAACAGTAAATATACATATGTACATTTTAAAATATCATCAATCACAATTAATAATTTTCAAACTATAAATGAAATATTATAATAGCATTCTTATTTATCCAAAAATTGTTAAAATGGATTGGGTTGGTGACATGGAAGTCCAACATCTAACAAATAATAACAACAGAGGAATACAAGTATATGCAAAGAAGAAATGACATGGTTGAAAATGGCTAAACTTGAACGCCTCTGGCCGACCACCTCCCTCTTTCAAGCCGTCTCCATCAATTAATTTATTCATAAAAATATTAATTCAATCATTTAAATTTTCTTCTTTATCTGAGACTATTAACATAACCAAGATTCTTGATGGTTATATAATAAAGGAATTTTGATCCATCCAGGAAGAAATAAAAAGCTCCTACTTGTAATTAGATCTATAAAGATGTATCGAATAAATATAATGTATATATATATATGTAGGGAAGTATGTATGGGAACACAGTGATGAGAATGAGAATAAGTTGAAAGAGATGTAAGATTGTCGCCATTATGTCAGGAAGGTGGAGTGATTTGTGTGGAAGGGTGAACAAGTATGCTTTGCTTTGTATTGTGCTTAAAAAGGGTCTATTTTGTTTGTTGTTTCCTGCTCATTAACATTCCTATCATATACACACATATAATTTTTAATAAATTAATTTCGAAATTGTTAAGAATATAAAAAATTTAATTTAAATTTCTAAAAATTGTACCATTTAACATTTTTCAAAAAAAAATACATGTAATTTTAATTAATTTTATTTTAAATATATTTTTAAAATTTATGAATCTTGACATATAATACAATAAAACTAATAAAATTATAATTAACTATCATTGATAAGAAAAAGCTTCCAGGTAAAATTTTTCTAATTGGATGTTGTTGATTGTTTAAATAGTTATTAGGTCATCTAAACTAAAAAATATCATTAAAAAAGATATTAATGTTGAGATATAACTTTTTAAATAAATAAGGGATTTAAGAGGTGAGCAGGGCAATGGATTAAATACAAAATGTGGTCATGAATTGCATCAAATCAGTGAAAGCCAAAGTCCACCAGAAGAAACCGGAATTACATGTGATAGAGCTTGAGACGTCAAACCGGTTGCCAAAAGAGACGTAAAAATGGGTTTTCCGGTGAATGACGACCCGCCGTACGTACCTACTTGCATTGCATGTCTCATTATTTACATCATGTAATTTATTACCAAATTTAAATAAATATAATAATATTTGTATATTATTATAATGTAATTTATTGCATTTAAGTCATACCCACGTGGAAAGTAATTGTTTTTATTGCTATTATAATGTCATAATGCTAAAGTGTTTTTTTGTAATAATATTTGTATATTATTTAATATATAGTTTTTCATTTATCAAAATTTTGATAATATCTTAAATATATTGGAGTATGTTAGTGTTTTATCGTGAGGTATTAGATGAGTAAGATAGTTGGAGTGTATTGAACTCGAAAAGCTTAGATTTTTTTTGACGAAGATATATATATTTTTTATGATTTTTAAGTTTTCACAAAAAATTAATTTTTTAATTCTTAAAAATTATAAGTGAGTATTTTTTTTAATTTATTTATTCTTACATTTTACGCTAAACATCTCATTTAAACGCTAAATTTTAACTTCAACTCAATATATAAATATTAATTATATCAAATAAAGAGATTAAGATATATATGTGATTAAGAATGCATCATTTCCACGTAAGGTTTGATAGTGGCATAGTTTTAAAGAGGAATAGTAACCATTTTCCGTTGTTCAGGCGACATTTTGACGACACCAATCTAAAACCCACAACAATTGACAGATGACATTACCAAGGGACTTAGCCATCCATATCCAAAAACACCCTTCTCACATATTTATCCATATCTCTGTTTTTTTTTTTTTAAAAAAATACTAACTTTAAATCTCTAATTAAGATAATAATAACTTTTAGCTTCAGAGTATTATTTATCATTTTAAATTTTATATATGTGAATTTGAATAATGATATTTTACAATCCATTTTGCAATAAAATCAAAATTAAATAACACTTTGACAAAAAAAGATATCACATTTTAATGGCCTCACATATCAAAATTATTCCTATTCAGATTCTATATTAGCAAGCTTCAAATGAAATATAAATTTAACCCACATACTTGAAAAAAAATTAAAAATTTTAGATATTTATTAATAAGATGTATCTTATCATAAAGATAAATTGATTAAATTATAGTTGAATATTATATGTATTTTTGTATATTAAATATTAAATACGCTCAAGGCTAAAATATGTGTCTTTGTTAACATCACTTGATTTTAGAGAAGCTTATAACAATTTAAGGTCTTATAAATTGGATAGATCATAGAGCAAAAACATGTATTAATTATTATATGTTGAATCCACCGTAAAATTAGGATATATATTTTTCTAATATTAATTTATTTTGTAAGAGTTAGTATCATTTAAGGTTTGTGAGCAGGATGTGAGTCAAGATAACAAGTTTAATTTTGAGCAAGAGTGAATGCGTATTAACTGCGAGTTTTGATTCCGAGCAAGAGCAAATATGTATTAATCACTAGTTTCATTTTCAGCAAGAGCGAGCGTGTATTAATTATTATGTATCAAATACATCGTAAAATTACTTAAAATTTTATCTAATATCGATTAATTCTAGGAAGAACAGTATTATTTAAAATCTCATAAGTAGAATACTCAACAGAAACAAATATGCATTAGTTATCTTCTATCAAATACGTTATAAAATTAAAATATGTATTTTTGAAATACTAATTTGAAAGAATGAAGAAATCTTAAAGTTATATAGCTGTAATGAAACACATCATAGAATTATTCATGGATAGAATAAAAGTTTGAGATTGTGTGAATATAATGTTTGAAAACAGAAGAACTATAATATGGAAAAAGTGATATGATTCGGCAAATAGTTGAACATCTTTAATCCTGTAGTTTGAATTTTTAATTTCAAGTTTCTTTTTGAATGCTTGTGAAAATAATGATATGGTATAAGAGAATTGATGCTGGAAGGACTCAAAATGAGGGTTGATAAAGCACGTTATTACATATATACGAGAGACATATATATAATGATGCATGTGCTCGGTGAAATTAATGTATGGATACCCCAACTCCACGACGAGATTCTTCCAAACATGATTCTTACCTGTCCCCATTTACCAGAGTCCTTTGATTGCTTTCATAAGTTTTATGTCAAAAAGAATACCCTTTTTCTTTATATTTTGTTAGATTATATCGATCAAAAGTATAATTAATGCTTTTCAATAATAAAAAGATGCATCCATCTGAATGATAATAGATTTTTATAGTTCATATTTTGATCATACATCACATTCATTAAAAGAATCCACCATTTTTATATATTCTTGAAAGATCTTAAATATATTCTATGAATAATCAAAATTTTTAAATTTTAGATTATAATATTTGGTTTGAATTAAAAATTTAAAATAAATTTAGATTGAATATTAGTGGTGAGGTTGTGTGTTTTAATAAAACTTATCTATCAGAATTTTATAATAAATTATTTATGTTGATAAATAAATTTAAAAATGCTCATTATATTGATTTGGATTTTTAGTCCATTCTGCTTCTTCCATTAAAATTATCCCATTCATTAATTGAAAATTCAGGTTAGTAAATTGTATTTGGATTAGATTGATTTATAATTATAATGGATCAATTTAAATATAATGATTGTTGAGTTGTATATCTAATTTTCTCCTAAACTTATAAATTAGTTCAAGAGGTTAAAATATAGAATAAATATATTTTATTTTATAATAATAATTGATAATTTTAAGATTTTTATAAAAATAACCTATATTAAATATATATAATTCTTCTTAAAATTCATATTAAATATATGTGAAATATACTTTATAAATATTATTGAAATTTTACTATTTTAAATATTTTTTTTTCTGTTTTTGACATTTTTAAAGTTTTCCTTATATAAAACTAACCAACTTATATCTTCTTCTATGGTTTATCATATATGATCATTATTCATTTTTAATTATAAAATTAAATAATGAATATTTGCATAGATTTATAGAAAAAATCTTATATATATATATATATATATATATATACACCAATGATTTCTTATATACCATTTATTATATAACAGTTTAAAAGGTTGATTTATTACGAACTTGCTAATTCAAAATCCGATCAGAATTATACATATATATATATATATATATATAATGATAAAGGGGAAGGAGAGAATTGATAGAAACCATAAGTTAGAGTAAGAGGGAAAAGCAAAGAAGAAAAAGAGCACATGGGAAGATCATGTGCGATGAGGTCGGTTTATGTTTGTCGTGGGACTACATTTCCTGATGCTTACCCGACCTTCCTACCTCTCTTCTTCTCCTTTCCTTTCTATTTTCAGGTTTATGCTTCTATTTTTTTTATATTTTTTTTATATAATCTCCATTTATTTATAAATAACATTATTAACTATTCAATTTTATATTTTTTATCATAAAAAAAATATATCAAATTATTCATATACTTTATACGATAATTTAAATTTTTAAATTTAATGATTTCTGAAATCGTATTAAAATATTTATATTTAAACTAAATTTCTAAATTTAATGATTCCTGAAATCATATTAAAATATTATATTTGAAAAGATTATAATTTATTTTGTTAAAATATCATTTGTCAAATAAAAATATTTCAATATATAATAAATATGAATATTTATAGTTTATCTAATAATTTAATTTAAGTTTTTAAATTTACATTTTTTGACACTAAATTATTAGATAAAGTGGCGATAATAAAATTAATGGAAGCATAAAGCACCTCATAAATAAATAATTATTTTCATTCAAATTATTAATAACTTTTTGCACTCCTAAAATCATATTCCTATTATTGAAAATTATTTATGTAAGTTATTTTTTATGGATAATATTTAACTCTATATAATAATTTTAAATTATTATATTAAGAGTTTATTATTATGTTTATTTCAACCAATCAGTTACTTCTAAATTAAAATTAAAATTGGAAAAAAATTGAAAGGTTTGAATGTTAATTTCTAATAGGATAATTCCTTTTTTATCATGAATCCATCTATTCTACCTTACTATACCTTTTAATTAATTAAAAAATTCTTTTAAAACAAGTAGAAAAATTAAAATAAAATTATTTATTTTTTAACATGAAAGGGGTAAATCCTGTCAGCTGTGATGTGCGCCCGCAAAAGAAGAAAATGGGGCGCCATAATTGTTGATTTTAATAAAAAAAAAAAAGGAAAAGTCAGAAAAATTGACTGAGGTACGCGTATCCTCTACCTATAAATAGGCAGAAGCAGCAAACGTAAATCTCATCACAAAAACAGATCTAAAAATAGATCGAGAGAAAAAGAAAGAGAAAAGGAAAAATATTTAGAGAGTATTTTGTAACTCTTAATATTTATTTCTTTAATAAAATTCTTCGATCCTTTGTCCGTGGGTTTTACCCTAATTTATTAAGGGGTTTTCCACGTAAATCTGTGTGTTCAATATTTTATTTTCTCAAATTTTAGCTGCGATCTTGCTTTATCCGGTCCGTATTTTTTCAACAATTTCCACTTCTAACTTGATCGTATATCCATGAAGAAAAGTGTATTTGACTAGATTATTCGATATATACATTTGAGTTCTTCCTCCTTCCAACCATTTCCATTAATAAAACATCAAAACTAGAAATATCACCTTTATGTGATATACCTCTAATATGTCTATAGAATAATTCTAAAGCCATGTAGTCCTTTGTTCGTCTTACTGTAAGAGATACAATGCTATTATCCATCGGATACAATTTTGCTAAATCAAAATAAAAAAATTTTGAATTAAAATTTTCATCAAGAAGAATATTATATGGTTTTATATCAAAATACAGAATTTGCATATTGCAACCTTCATGAAGATATTCAATCCCATTAGCCAAACCAAGAGAAATTTTGTACATGTTCTTCATGCTTATTTGGGTGCTTACTTCTTTTCCAAATAGATACTTTTCAAGTGATCTATTAGACACAAATTCATATACTAGAGCACGTCTTGATCTATCGATACAAAATCCAACAAGATGTACAACATTAACATGATGAATTATGCCAATAATAGCCACTTCATTGATGAAATCTTGCTCACTGACCTTTGATTTCCCCAACATTTTTACTGCAACTAGTTGACCACTTCTAAGCTTTCCTTTATAAACATAATCAAAATCTCCTTCTCCTTACTTGTCTTTGAACCCTTTAGTCATTGTCTTAATATTTGAATAAGAATATCTAATTGACATGAGGTCATATTTCTGAAGAAACTCCTCAATACTGTCATACAGTGATAAATGTTTCCTTCTCCATTTATAGATTAAAAGGACCAAAACATCCAATGACCCACAAACAATTATTAACGCACAAAACATCACTGGAATAAAAAATTAATCAAAATAAGTTTGATGTATTTTGATGCAATACAACTACTAACTTTTAATTTGTAAAAAACATCAAAATTGTGATTATATTGATTTAGTTTTGCAACAGTTTGATGTTCATTCCTACCATTTCATGAAGCAAATATTTTTCTTTTTTTTTTGCAAAATTATCCTTATAGCCTTTTTTCTTTTCCCTTTTATGGATACTAGGATTCTCAGTTCAAATTAATTATGTTATACCATTAATTAAAAATTCATATAAATTAAAATTATCTTACCAATTGAGACCACAACATATAAATGTGCATAAGAAGGGATAGTACATGAAAATCTAATCAACAAAATAAAAATTTAATTGAACGGAATATTCATCCTTAAATTTGATTTATTCATGTATTCATTTATCTAATTAATATTATATAAAATCAAAATAAATTATAGGGATAGTGATAAGATATATTTTAAGCTTTAACTTAGTTTTCAATTTGTATCAAATTAACATATATACTTTTCAATATATATCAAATCTATCAAATATAAAATAATAAATTAACAATAATAAATTAACAAAGAATTCTATCACAAAGTAAGTACTATTTTTTGTTATAAAATAAACATGAGTATTTTGTTTTAAATAAAATACTAAATGCATATTATATTATATGAAAGAAACGTTGTCTTACTTCCAATTAGTATTGTCAATTAAATGGATTTCACAACACATAGTCTATGGGAAGTGTTGTTCGAGGAAGTGGCCTTGAAGAATTGCTACTACCAACAAAAGAAGTCACCCGAATTGAAACAAATTGAATTTATATATATTATATATAAATCATATCCTAATTATTAAACCCCATCATGTATAGGATGATAGCATATAATATATGTCCTCACCTATAATATAATATTTTGCGAAGAGTATTTATTTCCAGATGCCTGTAGTATAAAAGAAATGATTAAAGCAATTAGGTTAGAAGCGCTTCATTATATAGATAATCACACTATATTGTCCTCCTTTGACATTCTCTAAGTAGAGTTGAATGTAGCCTATGGACATAATCCACTTTTTGAAGTGCATGCATAAGACTTTGCATCAAACTGAACTTCAACACTAAGATATCTCTTATCTTTCAAGCTAAAGATAGCCCTTTTAAAACCCCTAGGTCTGTTAGCAACAACTAGATCAAAATAATCCAGAACACAAACACAGAAAACACCAACAGTTGGGAGGACAATCCTTGACTCTTTTATTAATGAAGAAGAAGAATACTTGACACAAATTACAAAGAATCCTATCATCTATTTATAATTGAAAAAAAAACTCTTCAGACTAAGCTACCTATCCAAGATAGACTTCTAATTACAAGGAAGTATCTTAGCCAAAATAAGCATAACAGAAAAAACAAACTTGAATAAATAAACCTTTCTTTAATTTATTTCCTAATTAACCAACCAACTTCCATATTAGGACGGAATCAACCAACATTCACCCCCTTGATTCCGGTTCTTGTTTCCTCCAAATTTTCAACCCCCATCAGTTGTCTCATTTTGATAAATTTGACCTTCGGTAGTGCTTTGGTCAAGATATCAGCTTTTTGTTCGTCACCACTTACATGTTCGATTTTCACTAACTCCTTCTCGACACATTCACGGATGAAATGGTATCGGGTGTCAATATGCTTGCTTCGCCCATGGAATACTGGATTTTTCATTAACAAGATTGCAAATTTGTTGTCCACGTGAAGTGTTATGGCTTTTATGCTTTGACCCATGATTTCTTCAAGTAGACCCTTTAACCAAATGGCTTGACATGTTGTTGCTGTTGCTGCCATGAACTCAGCTTCACATAAGGATAGTGCAACCATACTTTTCTTTTGGCTACACCATGCTATCGGACCACCCCCATAATAAAAAATCATCCCAGTTGTACTCTTGCCATTAGCTCGATCTGCCGCATGTGAGCTATCACTATAACCCACCAAAACTCCATTACCATTCCTCCTGTAATGAATGCCAAAATCAACGGTTCCTTTCACATATCACATCACTTGTTTCACAGCTTGCAGATGCAATGTCTTTGGGATCTTCATAAATCGACTTGTTATGCCGACTGCATAACTGATATCAGGCCGTGTGTGGGTTAAGTTGTTACACCCACATAGATACCCTAGGAGTTTTCTATATCGTGTGCCTAAATATAGATGAATGCTAGCATTTGCATGATTGAATGATGATTGGTATGTGTATGAGGATGGCTTTGGGCCTATATGTATAAGTGTTGTCCTAAGGGCAATGTATGGATGTATATTGTGTTTGATATGTTGATATGCATTGCTCTACTTGGAATGTATGGAATTCCATTATGTTCTAGGAGTTGTGGTGTTTGTTGGTGAGTTGTCGCCTCATCGGGAAGCGTTTCTTCTCGGTGGGATGAGGGACAATGAGTATTTGAGGCTAGGATTGTGTTTAGAAGTGTGGTTGAAGCGTTGGGACAGGTTACCGGCGAGTTAGGCTTGCCAAAACGGCAAGTTATATATTTTTAGGGAGTGGTACGGGCGTACGGGTTGGCCGTACGGTCGTACGAGACAGAGAGGAAACAGGGAATTGAGAGCCTTGAGTGCGTACGGGCGTACCACATGGGCGTACGGC